>CANTUT010000619.1:5000-17500 GCA_947687605.1 Reutealis trisperma | reverse complement strand
ATGATGGGTTTTACTAAATAAACAAATTAAAATCTTGCAAAATCAATATGCTTTTGAAGTGAATTTTGATACTTGCAAATGCCCTTTTTCACCCTTAATAACTCTATTTTGCAATATTCGCTATAATCTCATTATGAAGGTCATCTTGCAATGGCTTTGGTGTTGGAGTTACTGGTTTTCTATTTGCATTTTTTCGTTTTGTTCTAGGTCTCTTGATTGTGGTGTATCTCTTATTGTTCTTTGAATTTAGTAGGTAAGTTCTTTTACACGTTGTTTGGAACAAATCATTTGATAGAATTTAGTTCGATTCTTTTACTAAAATTTATTTCAAATGATTTATGATTCATTTGTTTTGGACAATTGTTAAAATGATTGAGTTCAATCAAACTATAGTATTTGAAATAATTGATATGTGAATTCATTTTATGTAATTTTTCTTCCATTATCTTTATTTGCAATTAGACAAAGTTGCTTGAGGGTGATTAAGGTTTTCAATGATGGGTTTTACTAAACTAAACAAATTAAAATCTTGCAAAATCAATATGCTTTTGAAGTGAATTTTGATACTTGCAAAATGCCATTTTTCACCCTTAATAACTCTATTTTGCAATATACGCTATAATTTCATTATGAAGGTCATCTTGCAAATGTTTCCATTGGTATAATGTGAGGCTTATAGACAAATAGTCCATTTGGCTTTGGTGTTGGAGTTACTGGTTTTCTGTTTGCATTTTTTCATTTTGTTCTAGGTCTCTTGATTGTGGTGTATCTCTTATTGTTCTTTGAATTTTTGGCTCAAAATAAGAAAACAAATTAAAAGATTGTACATTCATAAGAAAGATGAAGTCGCTAAGATACGTCACCAAGTACATGTTGATTGTTAGATGCATAATCTTTGTTCAGAGTTTTATCTTCCATTGCTTTATTGATCTCTTATGGTTTGATCTTTATTTTTAGAATCAAGGAAAGGTGGCTTCTATTTAATAGATATGAGTACGAACTTTAAATTTTCAAGATAATTAAATTTATTGAAAATTATTTAAATTTCTTTGCCTTCTTTGTTTCTTTGTTCTTGAGTTGTATTTTGGGTTTAATTAATTTTATTTGCAATGTCCATAGCATAGCTACTGATTCTGAGTTTAATGTTTTAGCTATTGATGACAACTTGATAGATAGAAAATAAGACTGCTCAATATCTCATCATATCAAGGTATTATTACTTTCTTGACAACCAAACAGAAAAAAAAAAAAAAAAAAAAAAAAAAAGGAGAAAATTTTGCTTGCATGAGTCTCATTTTTTATTTTTTATTGGGTTCTAATTTCATGTATTATCTTTTGTTATTTCCATTCTCTGCCATCATTATATGCCCTCTCTTTTTTTTTTAATTTTATTTTTATCAATCTTTCTTTTTCATACTAAGATCCATATCTATTATTGAGAATTTTTTGTTCTTTAAATTATACCATTTGAAATAATTAATATGTTAATTCATTTTATGTAATTTTTCTCCCATTATCTTCATTTGCAATCAAGCAAAGTTGCTTGAGGGTCATTAAGATTTTCAATGATGGGTTTTACTAAACTAAACAAATTAAAATCCTGCAAAATCACTCTGCTTTTGAAGTGAATTTTGATACTTGCAAAATGCCCTTTTTCACCCTTAGTAACTCTATTTTGCAATATACGCTATAATCTCATTATGAAGGTCATTCCCCAAATGTTTCCACTGGTATAATGTGAGGCCTATAGACAAATAGATTTGGCTTTAGTGTTGGAGTTATTGCTTTTCTATTTGCATTTTTTCGTTTTGTTCTAGGTCTCTTGATTATGGTGCATCTCTTATTGTTCTTTGAATTTTTTGCTCAAAATAAAAAAACAAATTAAAAGATTTTACATTCATAAGAAAGATGAAGTGGCTAAGATACGTCACCAAGTACATGTTGATTGTTAGATGCATGATCTTTATTCAGAGTTGTATCTTCCATTGCTTTATTAATATCTTATGGATTGATCTTTATTTTTAGAACCAACGAAAGGCGGCTTCTATTTAATAGATATGAGTAAGAACTTTAAATTTTCAAGGTAATTAAATTTATTGAAAATCATTTAGATTTCTTTGCCTTCTTTGTTTCTTTGTTCTTGGGTTGTATTTTGGATCTAATTAATTTTACTTGTAATGTCCATAGCTACTAATTCTAAGTTTAATATTTTAGCTATTGATGACAGCTTGATAGATACAAAATAAGACTACTCAATATCTCATCATATCAAGGTACTATTACTTTCTTGACAACCAAACAGGAAAAAAAAAAAAAAAAAAAGGACAAAATTTTCCCCATATGAGTCTCATTTTTTTTTTATTAGGTTCTAATTTCATGTATTATGTTTTGTTATTTCCATTCTCTACTCTCATTATATGCCCTCTCTTTTTTTTTTTCAATTTTATTTTTATCAATCTTTATATGCCCTCTCTTTTTTTTTTTCAATTTTATTTTTATCAATCTTTCTTTTTCATATTAAGATCCATATCTATAATTGGGATGTTTTTTTTTCTTTGAGTTTCTTTCCAAAAATGAAAATTTTTAATTTTCCAAGTTGTCTTTTTTATATTAATTGTTACCTTGATGGATCCTATTTTTTGCTCACTTGCTAGAGAATGTCAATGAAAAAAACTTTTTAGAATATATTTTTCCACCTATTTTTAATCTAAAACAAATATATTTTAAGACATTCAAAGATTTACTCTCACATATGAACTTCCCTTTATTATGTCATAAAAGTGTAAATGAAATTTTTTTCGAAAAAATTTGATCTCTTGTCTATGAAAACAAATAGGAGATTCAAAAAATTTACGAGTCTTTTTCTCTGATTTGGCAGGAATCATCATCTCTGAAAAACATACTTGTGATGATAATGTCATTTGAGAACGTTCCTTCAAGAATCATAAGGTAAATAAAAAGAGAAAAAAAAATATTAGTAAAAAGAAAATAAAACAAATTAAGATAAATTTGATTTTTTTTTTTTTTTGTTTTTTGTAAAGTCAAGGAATCAAAAATCTGGATTTTGAGGTAATGAAACTAATGGTTCCTTGTTGCCAGTCGCTGTTACTGAGTACTGGCAAGTAGATCTAGCCGTCTTCAACCTTTCACGTGCCTCCTCTTCACTGCCAATTGTCACCTCCTTTGCAGCTGCAAGTTCCCTGCATTTCCCAGGTAATTTACGATTTCGACTTTGATGTAGGTTCTTCTCTTACAGCAAAAAATAATCTTTGATGAAGGTTTTTTCACTCTCTGTTCTTTGAGCTTTGTACCTTCATGGGTTCATGTTTCAGTGCAAAAATCAAGCCAAGAACTGAGGCTCAAACATCTCCTTGGTGCAGTATATTTCTCATTTTTACTCCTTTCTTATGTGTATTTTGATTTTTGAAGTTGATAGACATTGATCTTCTGATTTGCTGCTAAGAAAAGTTGGATAAACATATATACGAGAATTTCTTTGCCAAAAGTCATTCAATCTAATAATTTTACTTTATGTTAATAAAAGTATATGGATAAAGAATTGAGTAAAATAATTTAGCATGGTTGAATTGATTCTTTGCATTTTAGAACTGTATATTAGGTAAATTATGTTCTTCATTTTCCTATTCTTTTATATCAAAATTTTACCTTCCAAATGAATAATTTGTTAATCTTCACTACAAATGAGAGAATAATATGAAAGATTAATCAAAGTAAATTACAATTACTTTCACATTTTATATAAAAATTGGAAATATTTCTCATTTTTACTCCTTTCTTATGTGTATTTTGATTTTTGAAGTTGATAGACATTGATCTTCTGATTGGCTGCCAAGAAAAGTTGGATTAACATTTATACGAGAATTTCTTTGCCAAAAGTCATTCAATCTAATAATTTTACTTCATGTTACTAAAAGTATATGAATAAAGAATTGAGTAAAATAATTTGGCATGGTTGAATTGATTCTTCGCATTTTAGAACTATATATTAGGTAAATTATGTTCTTCATTTTCCTATTCTTTTATTTCAAGATTTTAGCTTCCAAATGAATAATTTCTTAATCTTTATTACAAATGAGAGAATAATATGAAAGATTAATCGAAGTAAATTACAATTACTTTCACATTTTATATAAAAATTGGAGTCATTGGAATTATTCAAATATGAAAAAATATATTTTACATTATTTGAGTATCAAAGTAAAAAAAATGAAATCATATACTTGGAATAAAATTTTATTCTCAATACCAAAGTGTACCAAACATGCTCTGGTTTAATCACATGATACTCAGCATTGTAAACGTGCAGATTAATTTACAAGATTTTTAGTCTTCACATATGTAGATGCAACATGTGCTGGCAAAAGTGGAAACAATATGAGCGGGTCGACCTGCAGGATCTCAGTAGTAGCATTGCCTGCAAGTCCTCAAACAAAGGGTAAGATACTTCTGTCACCAAATTTTAACATACTTTGCTTTAAGGAACTAGAAGAAGCCATAGGAATTTTTTAACCAATTAATATTTTAGGTGAAGGTGGTTTTGGCCGTGTCTACAAAGGGTCGGTTGATGAGCATTCACTAATGCCTTCCCAACCTGGGAAAGGTATGGCTATTGCTGTAAAGAAACTTGACAAAAAAGAGTTGCCAAGGTCAACAAGAATGGTTGGTGAGTACCCTTGCAATTTAAGTTTTATCGCTTAACTTCTTCATAGAATCTTTGTAATTCCTAATTAAGAGTTAAGGTACAATAAAACATGGCATACTGATGTGAATTGGTATTTAGTGCTCCAAAATGACGTAAATCAAAGATCATATAAACCCAATTGAGATTGGTCTTTTAGAAGTGTTGTTATATATAAGAACATTTTTATGCCAAGCAGATGACAATCTTTTAGGACATGATTGATAAATTTTATTGTACTTCTTCAATAATAGACAGAAATCAAATACTTGGGGTAGCTATATCATCCCAATATTGAGAAATTGATTGGATATTGCTTAGAGGATGATGACCGTCTCTTGGTCTATGAATTTATGCCCAGCGGCATCTTGGAGGACCATCTATTTAGAAGTGATTGATTGCTATCTTCCTTTATTTATAACTCTTTTTTATAGAAGTGTACATATAAAATTAGAGAATGTGAAACGATAATTATTTTAAAATACTTTGAAGCATACCATGCTTTAATATAGCTATGTAAGACTTTTTTTTTACCATGCTTTACTATGTAAGACTTTTTTTATAAAAAAAAAATGATCTTTTACCTTTTTTTGATTCTCTTGAAAAAAAAAATATTGTAATTTGACTTAACTTGATTGAAAATAAATAGTTTTAGTTATCTTATGGGTTTGTTTTATTTTGTTTTATTTTTTCCTTCTTAGTGTACATGAAACAAAGAGTTTTATCTTAATAATTACATAATATATTAAATTAAAACTTTCTTTAAGATTGAACTGCTGAGGTATCAGGGTTTTTTCTTTTGTTTTTTTTTTTTAAAACTTTTGGTGTCAGATGATAAAGAAATGAACTTTTTAATGATTATTTTTTCTTAGCTATTTGATTTTATTTTTAAGAACCTTTGTTTAGTTTTGTTTCTTTCAAATTCTTATTTTGAGCCTAATAAATTTGGCTTTAGGTTTGACTTAGTTGATAAAGATTTAAAATAGACCGCTTTGTAAATTGGCTTTTTATACTTATAATTTAGATTTGTGAATATTAAAAAAATATATTTTAAAAAAGATTATGTTTTTTAGCCTAGTTTTAATGATTTGTTCTTCCTTCTTATTTTTTATTTGTTGTTATTATTATTCTTTTTTACTTTATTACCTTTGTAGATCTAAAGTGTTTGGGTTTTTTTGCTTTAGGCACATTTTTTTAAATATTTTTTTATATATTTGGTTTTCTTGCGTTGATCCATATTGTTGCTTTTGTATTTAATTATCATTGCTGCCTATTATTGATCTCTTTGATGGAAAATTAATTAATGCTATTTAAAAAAAAAAAAGTGTTTGCGCTTGGCTATTTAAAGAGATTAGATCCATTCTTTTTAAAAAAAATTTATTTATTTTGTATTATTTAATTTTTTTTCTTATTTTATTTTGATATTTGTAGCATTAATGCTTTTTTTTTTTTTTTTTGTGTTTTGAGAGTTTTGTGATTCATTTGTTATTCTTGGCTTAAAGATATTTCTTATTCATTTCAAATTGAATGGAGGTTAAAAGTATTTGCCTTTGAATTTAATGAGGAGGTCATGGTTTATATGCTTTATGATAATAGTGAATTTTTTTATTTTTTAGTAATTTGGATATTATTTGATGGTTTTTTTTCCCGTTTAGTATAGGTGATAATTCAATTACTTCATGATTCATTAACTGATGTTAATGAAAAGGTAATGATTTATGTACTATATGGTAATGGTGTTTTTTTTTAGAATTTTTTGAAAACCTTTTACTACAAGTGATATTTCAATTACTTCACCATTCATAGGATGACATACTGAAGATCATGCTAAAGGAACAAGATTTTAGTACCTTCTATGAGGTTTGGTTCAATCATTTAGTTTATTTTTTTTTTGTTTATATTGTGTGAAATATTGATATGATTGTATAATTTAATTTAGATTTGTAATAGTCAGATCTTTGTATTAAATATTTCATCTATATTAATGCTTTATTTAGGTTAGCATAATTTTTAACTACAGAGTTTAAGACTGTGATCAAAAGACTTAGACTGAGCAATAGTTTTGAATTATTGAGGTCCTAACTTTAAATACTTATATAAACCATGTGTAGCTTTTGCGATTAAGAAATTTATATATTTGATATTACTTTCTTCTTTATCTTTGATAAGAGATTCTATGAATTTGAGACCAATGTAGTAGTTGACCTTCCTAGATGCTAAAGGAATATTAATAAAATCAATTTATTTCGCAGATGATTAGCACTTTTCTACTTGCATAGATTCTATATATACAATTAGATGAATGTCCAAATAATGTTTATTTTAGAGTAATTTAAACATGTGATGCTTTAACATAGTTATCTACTATGTGATAATTTTTTTTTTATAAAATGATCATTTGCTTTTTTTTTTTTTTGAAGAACAAAAAAAAGTGCTACAAGCTAAATTAATTTGATTGAAAATACTTACTTCTAATTATCTTATAGGCTTTTTTATTTTACTCTTTTTTTTCCTTCAGACTGAAGATGAAACAAAGAACTAGCTCTTAAAAATTACATAATATATTAAATTAAAACTTTCTTTAACATTGAAATGCTCGGGAATTTGATAATGATATTAGGCCTTAATTTAAAAAAAAAAATTATACTTGATAGTTATTTTTGAGTGTTAATTTTTTTTAAAGACATTTGTTTTTTATTAAACTAGGTGAAAATTATTTTAGGCAGAAAAAAAATCAGTGAACATGGCAGTTGATATTTCAGTTGGACTGTCATTATTTCTAGGTGATAATAACTATGTTACTTGCTTAGTATTTGATTGAAAGTTGTTTTGGTTTACATCTTTTTCTTATATTAAATCCGAGTAGGCAATGTTTGGGAAAGTATAATATTTTTTTTTTAATGTGTTGTGATAATTTATTGTTTTTACCTTATGAATTTAGAATAAATTGCCAAGCAATAGGGTTGCTAGATTAATTTGTTGTATATAAAAGAAGCAAAATCATATGTTCTTTTCCTTAGCTTTTGTTTTTAGATGTTCTGACACTTCAATATTTCTTATTATTGATTATATGGAGGCCTGTGAGCATATTAAGAGGATCAACTAGATGCTATTTTTTTTTAATATATTTTTCTTTACAGCTAAATTTTATATTATGTGCTGTTACTAATATTAAATATCTGATCAAGTCTTTTTGAATATTATTTTTTTTTGTATTCTTTTCCCAGGCTAATTTGCTGTAATTCTATATAGTGGAAACTCAGTTCAAGATAAGATTTTTTACCATTTTATTATTTTTAATACTTTTATAATTATATCATATATTTGTTGATGCTTGCATAATTAAATTTGTTTTGATAAAAAATTAAATATCTAATTACATTGTACTTTAATTGTTAAAAAAAATTTATTTACTATTTATTTGAATCAATGCCATTGTTTTTTTAAAACAAGTCAGTGTTTAATTGTCTTTTTTACCTAAGTAATGATTGCTAATACATTGATGGTAATACATAGCTATATTTTTTTAAATTAAATAAATTTGATATTAAGATATGGATAAATTAACTATATTATTTTTACAAATATAAATATTAAAAAATCTATTTTTTCAAACAAAACAATATATGAAGAAAAAAAAATCCCCTAGAACAAGGGGATAATTAAGTATAAATTGAGAAATAAAAAAAAATTCCATTTATAGTAATTTTTTTTATTTCATGCTATATTATATGTAAAATTAATTGAAGGAGGTGGACGACTGTATATTCGAGTTATCAATTATTTATTAACTCGAATCGACAGACGTCTTTTTCCTTTGATATATTTTTCTTATAATATAGTGGTTTTTCTTTTCATTGATAAACGTGTCTAATTGTATTTTTATCTAATTCCAGTTATTAGCTTTCTTTATATTTTTTTTCTAATTTTGTAAAAAAAAAAAATCATTTTTTTAATAAAGTAAATGTGATTAAAGCTATACTATAAAATAATCGATGAAAGTATTTCCTTATGAAGATTAAACTTATGGCAAATTCAATTAGATGATCACTTTTTTTCTTATAATTCTACTTTTGTGTATTAAGCAACTAAGCTATTTACTTATGTTTTGAGAAGGAACATCAGGTCGAAGTTTTTCTATGATTATCCATTTATTTCTCAAATTTAAGTATCTGCTAATTATTTTTTTTTTTAAATCAACTATACCTTTCATTCTGAATTTTCTTAACTGAGATTTTAATAATGATTTTATTTCATATACCACAATTGTTTGCATCAATATATATTGTTATTGTATTGAATGTATCATTGTCCTTGGATATATGCTGGAGATGAAAATACTTAAATGAATAAGAATATAATATATATACACATTTTTTCAAACATATAAATCATAATATCTTTTTAAAATTAATCAAGGGTTAAACCTTAAAAACATTTTGAACAAAAAAATAATGAATTTATTATTATTTTCTTAATTCGATATGTCTGCATAAGATGCATTCTTTGTCTCATTACTTTTTTTTTTTTTCTTCATTTAAGTATTTTTCATGTTAAAAAAAAAGTCAAACAAAATTGACTTTTTATTTTTTTTTAATAATTTTACCTTTTTATATTAATTAAATTAAATATATGCTTTGGTTTTGAGAAAGAGGCACTAACTAGAAGTCTGTCTACGCTTTTGTGTCTCTTTCTCACAATTGAAGCAAGTATTTATTTTATTTCTTAAAAAGGTTATTAATTTTTATTTTAATATGCTTATCATTTTTTTCCTTCAATTTGTACATTATAATTAAATAGTATAAATTAATATTGATGCATAGTTTAACGTGTCATTAACTTTAAGTATGTAGAAGAAGTTAAAAAAATAAATTAACAAAAAGAAAATATAATGGTCAAAGAATTAATACTTAAAAAATAAATAACATGCTTTATTTTAAGCAGAGTGCTTTTTAAAAAAAATATATCAATAATATCATATTTTTAAATTAAATGATAAATGATCTTGCATATAAATGTATATTTTATTGTTACCTATAATCTCCCTTAATATTCTTAGTACTTAATATTGTTAATCGTTGAATTTAAAAAAAAAAAAAAACGTTATGTAGTAAATATCAAATTAAATAAAACTATTATCTTAACTTTTTTAAAAAAAAATAATTAATATTTAATTTATTTTTTTTTAAAAATATCTATTTTACTGTTATTTTATTTTTCTACTTTCATGTATTAACTAACTAAACATTTACTTATGTTTTGAGAAAGAAACATTGGCTAGAAGTTTTTCTATGATTATCTTCTTATTTCTCAAATTTAATTGTCTGTTACTATTTTTTTTAAATAAACTATAATTTTGATTTTGAATTTTTGTTAATTGAGCTTTTAATAAGTATTTTCTTTCGTAGATTACGATTGTTTGCATCAATATATATTATTATAGTCTTCAATCTATCATTTATCTAAGATATATACTAGATGTAAAAAAATACTTAAATGAATAGGGATATAGTATATGGTCAAAGAATTCATCCTATGCAAATCAATATATATATATATATATATATATATATATATATATATATATATATATATATATATATATATATATATATATAAAAGAACTTGTTAAAAAAATAAATCAAGGGTTAAACCTTAAAAACATTTGAAAAAAAAAATCTTTTATAATTCTACCTTTCTATATTAATTTGGCTCTGTATTTTTTTTTTTCATTTAAGTATTTTGTTTTCAAAAAACTGGTGTCAAATAAAATCAACTGTTTATTTTTTTTTTTATAATTCTACCTTTCTATATTAATTAAATTAAATATGTGCTTCGATTTTTAGAAAAAGGCGTTAGCTAGAAGTCTTTCTATGCTTTTGTTTTTCTTTTTCATAATTGAAGCATGTATTTATTTTATTACTTAGAAAGGTTATTAATTTTTAAGTTTAATATGCTGATTATTTTTTTTTACGTCCTTTAATTTGTACATTATATTTAAGTATTCTAAATTTATATTGATACATAGTTTAATGTGTCATGAAATTTAAGTATGTAGAAGCACTGAAAAAAAAAAACGCAAAGGAAATATAATAGTCAAAGAATTACTGCTTTAAATAAAAATTTAAAACGCTTCTATTTTAAATAGATTTCTTTTTTAAAAAATGTATGAATAATATCGTTTTTTAAAGTAAATGACGACCTTGCAAATAAATGTATATTTTATCGTTATCTATAATCTTCCTTAATATTCTTAGTTCTTAATACTATTAATTGTTTAATTTTATAAAATATTTTTGGCAGTAAATATCAAATTAAATAACCTATTTTCTTGAATTTCTTTTTAAAAAACATATTTTAATATTTAATTTAATATTTTTTAAAAGAAACTTTTTTGCCTTTACTTTTACTTTGCTTTTTTTAAAAAAATAACCATATTATTTATAGTTAATTTATTTTTCCTTTTTTCATTATTGATATATTTTTTCTAATTAAATATTTTTTGCTCTACTATTTGCAGGTTATCAAGCATTTTATTTAGCTATTCTTTCATCTCCAATTATTTTTTTGTCTGCTCCATATGGCTTCATATGGCTTATTATTTTTTTAAACCAATACTATTTCTCTAAATTGTTTTTTTTTTTTCATGTTTTTTTTTGAAATGTCTGTTATTTATTTATGTAGCCTTTGTTAAGTCGTCAATATATTTTTTTATTCTTTGCTTTTATTTTTAAAGTTTCTATTTAGCAGTAATATATGTGTAATTTTTTTATTTGATTTTTATAATTTACTGTCAAAAGTTTTTTTTCCTTTGTGCTTTTTTTCTCTTTTTTTTTTTCATAAAATTCATTTTTCATCTGTATTACCTGATTATTATATATAGCTTCATAATATGGTGAGATTTGTTGAAATATTGCATCTTCTTTTAAAAATATTTATCTTTTCTTTTTTTTCATTTAACTTCATTTTTTTTATTCATTCTTAAAGTAATTTCTAACCATATATGATTTGTATGGCATGTCTATATTCTTTGACCTTTTTTAGGTTATTGTAATTTATTTTTTTACATTCAAATAATTTTATTTTAAATGTAAGCCATCTTATTAAATATATCTACTGCATAAATTCTATTATTTCTCATTTTCTTTTATGATTACTTATGTAGTTATCCTGCCTTTCAATTGTCTTAAAATACAATTTTATTTGTTTGCATTAAATGCGATGGTTGCTAACTTTATTTTTACCCTACTTTTCACCATACCTGTACCTTTTTTTAATTTTTAAGGTGTAGCAGTGTTATTTTAGACTAACACTTAGCTTGCTGCAGATTTTTTTTAAAAACTAAATCTTTTCATATCTTTGCCCATTCCTTGCATTTAATGCTTGCTTGCCAATTGCAATCACCTGACACTTTACCTCTCTTACTCTTTCATTCGGTAGTTTACTTATAAATAGAGATAATGTAAATAGCACTTAATACGATCTTTTCTTTGAGTTTCTTCTTTAAGGTAGTTTAATTGGTTTCTTTAACATTTATTTCTCTCTTTTAGTTGTTGTTTGAAAGTCAATATTCATCTAAGGCATTAATATCACTCTCTCTTTCTCTTTTGCACTTCCTTTCTATCATATTTTGCTGTCATTGATTATTTTGTGTATGTTTTATCATTTTCAGTGTTTTTTTCATTCTCTTGATTAGGTAACCTGTGTTATAAAATTTTTAATTTATTTTAAGATCCGTTATGATTTTTTGTCTTTAAATATATGCTTCTTTTTTATCTGGTGCTTAGCCTTATTTGTTTAT
>CANTUT010000618.1:5000-178055 GCA_947687605.1 Reutealis trisperma | reverse complement strand
ACTATAAGAGATATAGTTTTGATTTCGATATATAAATATATATATATATACATATTATATATTTATATATATATATATATATATATATATATATAGTATATATATATATATATATATATATATATATATATTTATATATATATATATATATAGACAAACACTATATATATATGTGTGTGTGTGTGTGTGTGTGTGAATAGATAGACACACACACACAACACACAGATATATATATGTGTGTGTTGTGTGTGTGTGTATACATTCATATATACATACATATATATATATATACACATACATACATACGTAGATATATATATATATATATATATATAATATATATATATATATATATATATATATGTATGTATATATGTATGTATATAATATACATTCATAAATATATATATACATACATATATATATATATTTATATTTTTTATATAAACATAAATATATAAATATTTATATATATGTGTATGTATATATATATATTCATGTATATATAGTGTTTGTGTGTGTGTGTGTGTGTGTGGTGTGTGGTGTATAAATGTATATATATGTATGTATATGTATATATTTATATATGTGTGTGTGTGTGTGTGTGTGTGTGTATAAAAGTTTACAATACGAACAAAATGAATGATATTATAAAGTTATGGCTTAGATGATACCTTATAGACTAGAAAAAGAAGAAATGTAAGGATTTCTTTGTCACTTGTATAAATATCGAGTATAGTCAAAAGAGTATTTATCTAGTGTGATCTAAGTAGGATCACTTCCTACCTGAAGAAGGAAGTGATCAATCCCGTATGTGTTAATGTGACCTTTTTAGGATGGTGTTTATGTATGTGTAACTGGAAATTTCGAGAAAACCCTAAGGTTGAACATGTTAGACTTAGGAAAAAAAAATTAAGGATGGGTGACCTCTCTAGAAGTCCTTGAAGACATTGAGGTGACAAAATCTTATTGTTAGTGAATGGCAAAAGCGTATTGTGATTTGATTCTATATCATTCTAAAGGGATATATGCATGGAATTGTCAATTTCTCGAAGGTTTTTATGATTGCAAAGCATTCTTTAAAAAGGAAGTATGGAGTTAAGAAAGATTTGACTTAAAAAGGATTAGAGTAAACTAAGAACGAGGTGGTATGAAAACATGAATTGACTTGGACAAAATGCCTTATATCAAGATCGAGTTCATAATGGGAAGAGTACCTATAAGATAAGATAGGAATGAAATTGGGGAATTATATGTTAGTTAGAAAAACAATTTGAATATGGTGAATTAAAGTAAGTGTGATATGAAAAGGTAAAACAATGAATGCTAAGGCAAAGAATGTATGAGGAAATACTAGATATAATGAAGTATAAATTAAAAGAATTAAAGGAGCAAAAGTTATGACATAAAAGGAGTTTATGTGTCATGAACCAATTTCTAGGCTATGATTGTTCTAAAGTTCATGGATACATAAGGTCACTCAAACCCGCAGAACACCATTGATCCTATTATTATTTAACATATTCCATTTGGTCATCTTCCCCAAGATCAAAACCACATTTATTCTTTATCATTTCCCATAATTACTTTAACCATTCATTTATAACCATCATACTTTAGTGCCATCTCATGACTATGAATAGAACATCATTCATAAATATTAACAAATACTATCCATACATTCTTACTTACTATCATAAGTATACAAATACTTAACAAATGTTATCAATTGTTTATGTCACTCTTCGACACAACATATTTTAGTACTAAGCCTTTAGTAAACATGGAGCTCTAGATTGTTTATCCTCAAAATGACGCAAGCAACACATACACAACACTTTTAGCAAGTCCCAAGGGAAGAAGAGTAGCTTGGAGTTTACCTTGCTAATAAATTACCCTAACCTAGAAAATTATGAACAATTATAGGATGAGACAAGCTTAGTGAGTACATAATAAAATAACATAATATAAAGGCAACATAAGAGTCATCACTTGGATTGATCTAAGGTAACAACAAAGTGATGTTAATCAAAATTGGTCATATTAGACTTTTAGAATGTATTTTAGCAAAAATAATAATATCTTGGAAGCAAAAAGCTTCCCATACATAAATATTAGAGTGGCGGTCTAAACCTTGCTCACTCGCATACATCACATTATGTAAAATTGATAAGGTCTTGTGGTTAGGTGTTCCCCCTAGTAGAGGTTGAATACTCCCATCCTGCCTATGGGCTTATACCAATTGCATAAGGTCTTATGAAATTCCTTACATCAGAGAGGATTTCTACTTATTCATGGGTATCAATGAAAAACATATCCAAGGTCTACAATAGAAATTTAATGAAAGATAGTTTAGCATATCAATCATTCTAATCATTGAGCACAACATAGGACCAAGGAAAAAGGCTCATCATGGTCAAATATCATAAAAGGAGGATGAGAATTTCTATGGATTCAACAATCAATAGGCAATCATATATCAAATGTCATTTCAAGTACATGTCAAGGAATGGTAATTCAGACAATGGTTACAAGCAAAAGGCATAGTTACATCATATTATTAAGTACTCATCTTAACTCCTTTACTCTTATTGTTTGTTCATTCTTTGATTAGTTTATTGTCCTTCACGGTCTTGAGAAATTTCTTTGCCCTTACCTTGAAGTTCTACACCTATAACATTTCAATCACATAACAATTTATAAATAATGGTGTTACTAGTTATACCTTATACTTGTTTTATTACTTCAACTTATAATAGAGATGTACCAATAATGTTATACATATACTTATTATTATTTCTAAGCTATTTCAAGCTAAATTCCTCATTCAATTTCATGATTCCATGTCTAAATCTCAAAAATTCCCAAATTATTCTGTAAACCCTAGAATTTAGGGAAAACTATCAATTTCACTTTCAAACCTCAAATTAACTATGGATTCATCAAATTAACACTTAGGAAATCAATTCCCACTAATTAATTTGAGTTAATTTACTCTTATTCATATGAACCCTAATTTGTCCCACTTATGTCAAATTTGGGGAAAACTCATAATTCTTTATCAAATCTTTAAACTAGTTGTAGAAATATGAAATTAACATAACATATAACATATATAATCACTTAATTATCCCAATCTAGTATTAGAATATCAAGTTCCTCTTTTAACTATGTTTATGATTTTAAAGTTTCCAAGTGTTGCATCATGCTCTCAAAATTCATTCTAACACTTCCAAAGCATTTTTCTTCATCTAAAATAGCCATAGATATATTCAATTAGAATTTAGAATACTTCCTTGATCATTCACTAATGTTGGCCGAATCCTTCCTTTAGTGTTACTTGGGTATATTTCATGTTTTCTCTTCCTATTTTTCCATTAATCCTTTAATCCTCTAACAACCCACACTTACCCTAGAAATTTTTGTGACAATTTGCTTAACTTAGAACTAATTAAGGTCAAGTGTGTGCCTTATGGAAATTTATGTGCCATGTGATCAATGAGTATATGGCATGTTAAATTAATTTTAATATGCATAATATGAGTTAGTATTGTGAAAGAAATGATTTACATAAAATGCATTAGTATAAAATAAATTATTTTTCATAGTATGAATTTTCATGTAAAAAGGCAATTTTTAAGCATAAAATAATTTATCGAGTATTTTTAAAATAATTTTTAAATAATTATTTTGGGGGAAATTTTAATAAAAATAATAAGAAAAATATTTCTATTTTAATTACCTATAATCAACTCCTAAATTAAATAAAAAACCCAAATACTTAAAAGCCCACTACCCAAAAACCCTCCTAACCTAGCTCATTAAGGGTATTAGTGGAAATTGCCCAAAACCTATCTTTAAATACCTAATTTTCGGCTAGCCCTAATGTTCCAGCAGCTATCACTCTATTTTTTTTTTGTATTTTGATAGAAAAATTCTCTCAAAACAATTCTCTCTCCAAAAATTAAGAAAACAACTTTCAATTTGCGATTTCTTGATCGTGATCATAAGTTTTTCTTCTCTTTCAATTTCCTACCTGATTTCTATGAAATAAATTATGGGAAATTATTTTGAAATTTTTGGTTACTAATTTTTACAAATTTAATTCAGTTTGGGTGAATTTTTGAAAGAGAAATCTAATTCTCTACCGAAAACACAATACACGATTTCTCAAAAGGTGAATTTCATAACTCAAAATTGAAATTTTTATACATAGACCATATCAAGGGGGGCGATTTCTACATCATTAATTTCTAAACTAATTTTTAATGTGTTTTGATGAAAAATATTGATTTAAATCATATTTCTGTATATTACTGTAACGACCGAAAAGTTCTAGAAAACAAAGGAATTCAAGGTTTTTGTGTTAGAACTTAGAAGTTGAAAAATCCTATGATTATTTATACATATGGCTGCCAATTTGTAATGTTTAATATTTTAAACTGATATTTGTTTTGTTTGGATGAAAAATAATGATTTAAGTAATGTGTTTGTATATCGCTGTAACGAATAGAAAGCGCGAAAAGCTTAAAAACTCATGATTTTCACCCTAAACCTTGAAATTTGGAATTTTCATGCATGATATTGATCTATGGTTGCCGATTCATACATAGAGATGTCCTAAACTGATAATTTATGTGATTTAAAATAATGGTTTAAAATACTTGTTTACATATTGCTGTAATGACCGGAAAATACTAAAAATAAGAAAACTCATGATTTTTCATCCTAAAACTTAAAATTGAAATTTTTCATGCATGTGAAAGTATATGTGTGCCAATTCCTACAAGTATATGTTCTAAAATGATTTTTGTTTTGATTACATGAAAAATCTTGATCCAAACCACGTTTTTACATATTACTGTAATAGACGGAAAGTGCAAAAAATAAGAAAATTCAGGATTTTCTTTTAATAGGGCATTCGGCCTACATTGATATTTTTATCCCAATATTTATAATTTTTATGTGATGTATTTTAATGATTATTGGCATGTATGTGTATATGATAAATAGTTAAATTACATGTTTGTTGAAGGAATGACTATAGACTACCCTAGAGGCACTTTGGTATACTTAAGGTAAACTTAAGGTATCTTAACCTTATGTTGTGATTAGAATGTGAATGTGATTGGTAATATGGAAATAGGTTTTATGATGAATCAATAATGAAGTAATGGTCTTGAATTTATGAAGAGATTGATTGAAAGAATTGGTGATAAGAGATAAGCATGATGTTTGAAATGTTATTTGTTAAGATGACATGTATCGAAGTTTTAAGTGTACGAAGATGATTGTTAAAGTGTATTGATATTGAGGTAATGATATGGTGTTGACCTTAGAAAGGTATTGACATGATTCTAATGTGTTTGCATATGGGCCTACAAAGGCTAAGTGCACAAGATTTTTTAAGTCAATATGTTATGTGCAATTGATGAGTGCATTTATATGTGCAACTCTAAGAATATGTGAATGTTGTATGTGCATGGGATAGTATGGGATATGAAAGCATTATTATTAAGTAAATACTAAGTATTGAATTAAACATTATATTAGAGCTTGAGGAGCTTTAGAGGTTTGAAAGGGCTACGTGTACTAGGAGTAAAGGAACCACAAGGTGAGTAAACCCTATATTCATGCTACAAGTGTGAGTAAACACTATAATCTTGCTTCAAGTGTGAGTAACATTTTCTTATGTTACAAATATATGATATCATGTTATGTGAGCCTTTGAAATCTTGAAACCCAAGTTCATCCTATCCTTAAATATGATTAAGTGATTTCTTGGTAAGCTTGGGTTGCCAAAGGAAAATTAGTGCAAAACCATTTTTGATTATCTAAAGATAATACCTTTATGATTATGGCCCTAATTTACATTCTTTCTGGAACTTCACCATCATTGTATCTTTTGTTCCATGGTTAAATTGCTATTGCTATTGTGATACATGTTATTATTACCCTAAATGTTATTATTATATGTTATTACCATTAGTTCTAGCTATAGTACCTTTAACTCTTTATGCAGAAGTGCTTGTGCCATTGTAGGTAATCATTGAAACTTATACACACAGTCTTAACCTAATGGATAGGGGTTGTGTATCCACCTTAGCTAGAAGGGGCGGTTATAGTTGTGGGGCTTGATCAGTCAGCTTCACGCCTTCTATGTGATAGGAGTTGGAATTTAGTATAAAGCCACCTCTCCTTTATGTGTTCAAGTGATAGAGTAATAACCTTCACTCTCTATGTGTTATAAGTGTGATTTTTGCAAACTTACTAAATTGAACCCTTGATAAATTACAACTTGATTCATGAATTCTAAATTATGAACTATGTGTATAAGCTATGAGTTTCCTTTTCAATGAAATATATTTTAAGGTATGTGCTTTATCGTTTACTCATTGAGATTATCTATCTCACCCTTTTTTCCTTATGTGGTTCTAGGTGAACAAATGTGAGGAGGCAAAGTGATGGCTTAAGCATTCTACTTCGCTTGGGGATTCCTTGTCAAAGTTATTAATAATACCGAGTTATGAAGTGTTGTCATTAGATGCTCTGGGAATATTTATTTTTGATGTTTATTTTGAGATGTTATTATTTCTTAAGCTTCTTAGTGGATTATGAATATTATTTTCCTTATGGATTATATGTGAAGTGTCTAATTACTATCTTTTGCAACTAAAGGTTTTCAAAAAAAAAAAAAAGTTTTAAATGAGTTATTGTATGAGATTTTGTACGATCCTAGGCATGATTTGTATATGTGTCATTGGGTTCTACGGGCATGGATGACCTTATGTCTCCTTATGTTCTAGGACTGTCATGTTTTTGAAGTTAGGATGTGACAAAATTGGTATCAGAGCTGTAGTTTTAAAAGTTTAGTTTAGACTTGTCTATATATCGGGTTAAATAAGTGTAATCATGGAGCATAAGAATTTTCCTATCATGTCATTTGCAGTCTATCATTAGCATAGTTCCGTAAAAATCATAGTAGGTTGTAGAAATCCTTAATATTGTTTGCTTGTCTTATGATTCTTTTGACAAATGACCAAGAAGATTACCCTCACTTGAGAACCATGATCCAGAGCACCCTGTGTGACTTACAAGAGGACTTGGCCAGAGGTGTTTGAGAAAGTCATATTTGTGATTTGCCCTACAAGGGAGGAGACCTTTGATGAAGAGGAGAACCCTGAGGAGTGCTTGGATCCTGATTGGGTTTATAGAAAGATCCATAAATTGGAAGATGATTACTCATATTTGAAGGAGGAAAATCAACGTCTTAGGCTTTTGGTTTAGACCTTGAGAGAGGATGTGGAGCAGCTTAAGACAAGAATTGTTGAGCATGACGGAGACTACTCGCCAGTGAGGTCTTTATCTTTCACTAGTCATTGTCAAGATGGAGATCTTCTTTGTTACCAATGTGGCAACAATGGCCATGTCGCTCTCGACTGCCCTAGTTGAGGGCACGTAAGAGCTAGGATGAGTAGTTGGTGACGATCGACGTAACAACATAGTGCTTTATATGATATGAATGATATTTTCTTTGACTACATAGTTTCTTAGTAGGAAGTGATTTCATTTACTATTATGATATGATTAACTTACCATGATAGGAGGTTATTTTCATATTATGAGATATATGCTATTTGATTGTGGTATGTGATACATGCTAAACTATATGATATGTGATATATATATGACATGTGATTAATGATGTGATATGATAAATGCATGATGATTATGCTCATATAAGGTGGGGTTAAATGGGTTAGAATAAGGGATTAATACTAAATTCCCTTACCATGATAAGCAGAATGCTGCCCAAAAAGAAGGTTCACACAACTGCCCAACTTGTCAGGGCAAGTAATAATGTTGTATAGGACACTACATTGAATGTTGCCTCTGCACCTATATGATCAAGAGAAAGATCCAACTTGAGGGCACTGACTATGGGTTCTAGTGAGCAAACATCTTCATAAGAAGTGCACACTATGTGTGAGGAAATGAGAGACTTGCGTAAGGAACTGGATGAGCTGCGAGCTCAATAGTGGAAAGTACCACCAACTCAAGAAATGAATGGAGTTTAGCCACCTATGGTAGTGGCACCTACTCAGAGAGAGAGAAAGTAATTAGCTGATGAAGGGATGACCATAGCGGAGTTCAAGAAGCTGCAACCGCCTACCTTTTATGGTGAGGAGTGTGATGACCCACAAGAATTCTTAGATGAGATGGACAAGCTAGTCTGTTGATTGTCTTGCTTGGATGCTCGAGTGATTAAGTTGGTAGGACTCCAACTTAGAAGGGAAGCTTGGTACTAGTACGAGAGAAACGTCAAGGAGTGACTTTATGGGGCAGACCCACCCACGTGGGCAAAGTTCAAGCAAGAGGTAATGGATTAGTTCTTGCATGAAGGCAAAGGCAAGATAAGGCATTATAGTTTGAGTAGCTAAAGTAGAAACCTAGAATGACAGTATCAGATTATACTAAGGAATTTAATCAACTTAGCTGATTTGCTGTCAATATTGTTCCTACCGAAGCTAGCCATATCAATCGCTTCTTAAGAAGACTGATCACACCTTTATTCAATTCATTGTTAGGAACAAAATTTCCAACCTTGGCTAAGTTGATAGATAAGGCCAAGATAATAGAGAAGAGATACAAGGCAGAGAGAGCCCAATGAGCTAAATAGGACCAGAAGGGAAAGCATAGGAACAAAGGTCATGGAGGACAACATAGAGGAGAAGCAGGCCCAAAGAAGGAATTTTCATCATTTGGACTATGGAATGGTCAAGCCAAGCAAGAACTCCCCATTTGTGGGAAATGTGGGAAGAAGCATCTTGGAATTTACCGAAAAGATATTGGTACGTGCCTTAAGTGTAGGCAAATAGGACACTTCATTAAAGACTGCCCTTAGATAGGAGTCAAGGGAATAGGATCGTAACACGTCCACAATCTAGACCATTCCAATCATAAGGGCAAAGAGCCAAGGATAAGGGGCCAGTAGTTGGGAATGCACCGGTAATGGAGAATAAGGGCAAAGATCGAGTCTTTACCTTAAATCGGCAAGAGGCCCCATGCTTCGCACATAGCCATCACAAGTATCATCTCCATCTAAATCTAGTGTAAAATGTTTGATTGATTCTGGTGCTACCCATTCTTTTGTATTGCCTTGTTTTGCTAAGAGTTTAGATAGAAATAAGGAATTAATGAGTGAACCTTTAGTAGTATCAACTCCTTTGAGGGAGGTGATAGAAGTAAAGTATAGGTATAAGGGTAGTGAGGTAGACATTGATGGACAAAAACTTCTTGTAGAATTGCTAGAATTTGATGTACTAGAATTTGGTGTGATATTAGGGATGGACTAGTTATATGAGTATGGAGCTCGTATTAACTATAGAGAGAAACTTGTCGAGTTTCGAACTAAAGATGGGAAGAAGTTTGTGTATCAAGGAGATACGGTTAAGAATCCTCTAAATTTGATATCAGCCTTAGGAGCAAGAAGGACGTTAAGGAAAGGGTGCTAAGCGTACCTAGCCCATGTAATTGATACTGCTAAGGAGACCGCCATTCGAGACAAGAGCATTTCAATGGTAGATGAATTCGTGGACGTATTCCCAGAAGATTTACCTGGATTACCACCTGACTATGAGATTGAGTTCAACATTGTACTGCTACCTAGTACACAACCTATATCAATATTGCCATATCATATGGCACCAATGGAGTTGAAAGATTAAAGACACAATTGCAAGATCTACTCGATAAAGGTTTTATCCGACCAAGTAGCTCACCATGAGGCACTCTAGTACTATTTGTAAAGAAGAAGGATGGCTCATTCTAAATGTGCATTAACTATCGCCAGCTTAACAAAGTCACTATGAAGAATAGATATCCTTTGCTAAGGATTGATGATCTTTTTGATCAATTACAAGGAGTTTGTCACTTCTCCAAGATTGAGTTATGGTCTGGATATCATCAACTAAAGATTCATAGTGAAGACATCTGCAATACTACCTTCCATACTAGATATAGCCATTATGAGTTCACAGTTTTGCCATTTGGTCTGATGAATGCTTCTACTGCTTTTATGGACTTAATGAATCGAGTATTCAGGCCATTCCTTGATAAGTTCGTGATTGTGTTCATTGATGACATCTTGATTTATTCTAAGAGTACAGAAAAGCATAATGAACATTTGACGATCGTGCTGCAAAGACTATATGATCATCAGCTTTACACTAAGCTATCTAAGTGTGAGTTTTGGATGGGGTCTATCAACTTTCTTAGACATGTAGTAAGTAAGGAAGGGATTCAAGTTGATTATAAGAAAGTTGAAATAGTAGCAAGTTGGCCACAACCCATAACGGTCACAGAAGTACAGAGTTTATTAGGCATGGTTGGATATTATCGTAAGTTCGTACAAGACTTTTCTAACATAGCAGCCCCATTGACCAAGTTGACTAGAAAGCAAGTTAAGTTTAATTGGGAAGAGTCCTATGAGGAGAGATTTTAGAAGCTAAAGAAATGTTTGATATCGGCCCTAGTTTTAGTGTTACCAGAAGGAAAAGAAGGATTCACTGTCTATTATGATGCTTTGAGAGTAGGGCTTGGATGTGTCTTGATGCAAAATGGTAAAGTCATTGCCTATGTATCACAAAAACTAAAGAGGCATGAAGTGAATTACCCTACCTATGATTTGGAATTAGCTGTCATAGTATTCGCTGTAAAGATCTAGAGACATTACATATATGGAACAAAGTATGTGATCTTTACAGATCATAAGAGTCTTCAGTACATCTTGAGCTAAAGAGACCTCAACCTGAGGGAGAGGAGATGGATTGAACTATTAAAGGATTGTGACTGTCAAATTCTCTATGACCCTAGAATGTCAACCATAGTGGCAGATGCCTTGAGTAGGAAATCAAAAGGAAGCCTAGCCCATATGACTGTGCGAAAAAGGCCGTCGTGATGGAATTAAAGAAATTGTTTAGCCAAGGCTTGAAGCTAGAGATTTGATGATCGAGAATATTAGTGGCTCATTTCAAGTGAAATCTAAACTGATGGAAGAAATAAAGGATTCACAAGATAGGGACCCATACATGGTGAAGTTGAAGGATGAGAAGAAAGAAGGGAAGAACTTTGAGTTTGAAGTGGTCAATGGAATTTTAAAGTGCGAAAATAGAGTATGCGTGCTGGACGTGGATGGATTAAGGGAAATGATACTGAAAGAGGCTCATTAGACACCTTACTATGCTCATCCTAAAACTACTAAGATGTACCATGACGTGAAAGCTAACTATTAGTGGCCTAGACTAAAGCAGGATGTGGCTAAGTTTGTAGCATCTTCCTTGACTTGCTAGCAAGTCAAGTATGAGCATTAATGACCCTCTGGATTGATGTAAGAAATTCAACTACTTGAATGGAAATGGGAGCGCATTACCATAGACTTCGTTGTTGGCTTACTTAGAACCTCTAAGGGATATGGCTCTGTAGGGGTCATAGTGGATTAACTGACAAAGTCTACTCATTTTTTGGGAGTTAAGACCACATATTCCATAGCTCATTATGCACAATTGTAATGGATGAGATCATAAAACTTCACAGAGTGCCAATTTCCATCATCTTGGATCGTGGCACTTAATTTACCTTGAGGTTTCGGTAAAAGTTGTATGAAGCATTAGGAACACAATTGGATTTCAGTACTGCATTTCACCCTCAAATGGATGGATAGTATGAAAGGATGATTCAAACACTGGAGCACATGTTAAGAATGTGCATCTTGGACTTTGGTGGTAGCTGGGATAAGTACTTACCCTTGATCGAATTTGCCTACAATAATAACTATCTTTCGTCCATCGGCATGGCACCATATGAAGCGTTGTATGGGAGAAAATGTCGTTCCCCAGCTTGTTGGATTGAACATAGGGACAAGCATATCGAGATGCTAGAATTGGTTAAGGAGACTATCAAAAAGGTACCCTTGATTCAAGATCAACTAAAAATGGCTTTTAGTCGATAAAAAAGCTATGCGGACCCGAAAAGGAAGGATGTACACTTTATTGTGGGAGATCACATTTTCTTGAAAGTCTTTCCAATGAAAGGTGTTATGAGATTAGTAAGAAGGGGAAACTATTACCTCATTTTGTTGGTCCTTTCAAAATATTAGATAAGGTTAGAGAAGTATCTTACAGACTTGTCTTGCCTCCAACTATGGCGTATGTGCAACTTGTGTTTCACATCTCTATGTTAAAGAAATATGTGTCAGATCCATCTCATGTCCTATCACCTCCAGACATTATATTAGATGAGCAGCTATCCTATAAGGAATCACCAATAGCTATAGTGGATCAACAAGTGAAGAGGTTAAGAAACAAGGGGATACCCATGATTAAGGTCTAATGGCGAAATCATTAGGTAGATGAGTGCACTTAGGAAGTTGAGGAGCAGATGCGGTAGAAGCATCCTCAGCTTTTCAAGATCAGTTAGGTAAGTATTTAAATTTGAGGATGAATTTCTTTTGAGGGGGGAGAATGTAACAATCCACACCTACCCTAGAAATTTTCGTGACAATTTGCTTAACTTAGAACTAATTAAGGTTAAGTGTGTGCTTTATGGAAATTTATGTGCTATGTGATCAATGAGTATGTGGCATGTTAAATTAATTTTAATATGCATAATATGAGTTAGTATTGTGAAACAAATGATTTACATGAAATGCATTAGCATAAAATAAATTATTTTTCATAACATGAATTTTCTTGCAAAAAGACAAATTTTAAGCATAAAATAATTTATTGAGTATTTTAAAATAACTTTTAAATAAATATTTTGAGCAAAATTTTAATAAAAATAATAAGAAAAATATTTCTATTTTAATTACCTATAATCAGCTCCTAAATTAAATAAAAAGCCTAAATACTTAAAAGCCAACTACCCAAAAACCCTGCTAACCTAGCTCATTAAGGGTATCAGTGGAATTGCCCAAAACCCTATCTTTAAATGCCTAATTTTTGGCCAGCCCTAATATTCTAGCAGCCATCACTCTGTTTTTTTATATTTTGATAGAAAAATTCTCTTAAAACAATTCTATCTACCGAAATTAAGAAAACACCATTCAATTTGCAATTTCTTGACTGTGATCATAAATTTTTCTTCTCTTTCAATTTCCTATATGATTTCTATGAAATAAATTATGGGAAAATTATTTTGAAATTTTTGGTTACTAATTTTTACAAATTTAATTCAGTTTGGATGAATTTTTGAAAGAGAAATCTAATTCTCTACCGAAAACACAATTCTTTCTACGCAATTTCTCAAAAAGTGAATTCCGTAATTCAAAATTGAAATTTTTATACATAGACCACATCAAAGGGGGGGGGGGTGGTTGATTTCTGTATCATTAATTTCTAAACTAATTTTTGATTTGTTTTGAAGAAAAGGATTGAATTAAATCATACTTCTGCATAATACTGTAATGACCAAAAAGTTTCAAAAAACAAAGGAATTCAAGGTTTTTGTGCTAGAACTTAGAAGTTGAAAAATCCTATGATTATTTATACTTATGGCTACCAATTTGTGATGTTTAACATTCCAAACTGATATTTGTTTTGTTTGGATGAAAAATAATGATTTAAATCATGTGTTTGTATATCACTATAATGAATGAAAAGCGTGGAAAGCTTGAAAACTCATGATTTTCACCCTAAACTTTGAAATTTGGAATTGTCATGCATGATATTGATCTATGGCTGCCGATTCATAGATAGGGATTTCCTAAACTGATAATTTTTGTGATTGAATGAAAAATAATAGTTTAAAACACCTGTTTACATGTTACTGCAATGACCGAAAAATACCAAAAGCAAGAAAACTCATGGTTTTTCATCCTAAAACTTAAAGTTGGAAATTTTCATGCATGTGAAGTATATGTGGGCTGATTCCTACAAGTGTATGTTCTAAAATTATTTTTTTTTTGATTATATGAAAAATCATGGTCCGAACCATGTTTTTACATATTATTGTAATAGATGGAAAGTGCGAAGAATAAGAAAATTTAGGATTTTCTTTGAATAGGGCATTTGGCCTACATTGATATTTTTATCCCAATATCTATAATTTTTATGTGATTTATTTTAGTGATTATTGGCATGTATGTATGTATGATAAATAGTTAAATTGCATGTCAGTTAAAGGAATCACAATAGACTAGCCTAGAGGCACTTTGGTATAGTTAAGGTATACTTAAGGTATCTTAACCTTATGTTTTGATTAGAATGTAAATGTGATTAGATAATATGGAAATAGGTTTTATGATGAATCAATAATGAATTAAAGGTCTTGAATTTATGAAGAGAATGATTGAAAGAATTGGTCATAAGAGATAAGCATGATGTTTGAAAGGTTATTTGTCAAGATGACATGTATAAAAGTATTAAGTGTACTACGATGATTATTAAAGTGTACTGATATTGAGGTAATGATATGGTGTTGACCTTAGAAAGTTATTGATATGATTCTAATGTGTTTGCATATGAGCCTACAAAGGCTAAGTGTACAAGATTTTTTAAGTCAACATGTTATGTGCAATTGATGAGTGCATTTATATGTGCAACTCTAAGAATATGTGAATGTTGTATGTGCACAGGATAGTATGGGATAGGAAAGCATTATTATTAAGTAAATACTAAGTATTGAATTGAATATTATGTTAAAGTTTGAGGAGCTTTAGAGGTTCAAAAGGGCTACGTGTCTTAGGAGCAAAGTAACCTGATAAGTACTTAATTGACTACGCTTTACCCCTTTATTTTTAATATATTTTATCCTTAAATTGAGCTTGATTTATTTGTTTAGTGCTTTTCTGAAGTTCTTTTAGTTAACCCAGTGCCAAATGATGCCATGAACCAAATGTGACTCATAATGGTGGAAGATCCAAGCCAAAATACTAACTTTTAGAAGAAGATAGGCAGACACAGGTGAAATCCCAGCTAGGATTCCCTCCGTGTGGGTAGACACCACTGAAATCCCTGCTATGATTCCACCTGTGTGATAAGAGCAAATTAGAAATACATCCAGTAGCCTCCCATGGGTGGAGGCACCACTGAGATTTCACTCGTGGGCCCTTGGCATTGTTGGCACCACTGAAATCCCAGTCGTGGCTCCAGTGGTGTGAGGTTAAATTTTAGCAATATAAATCAAATTAGATAGCATTTTAAGGGAGGGCCAGCACAAAGCAAAAATAGAGATTTAAGAGGGTTGGCTAAGCCCTAGAGTCATGGGAAAGGCTTGAAGGCTAGAGATATTGAGGGCTTAATCGAATCAAAGACCAAGATCCAAGTGGATGTTGAATATTAAAGAGAAGATTTCGAAGAACATCGTCAAGATCTGTTTGATATTTCTTCTTCTTTTATTTTTTGCATCTTTGTTCTTCAATTTTAATGTGAACTAATTCTATTTGTAATGAACCCTAGTTTTGATTTTATAGATTAAACGATTTAAACTTTAATCAATTCATCTTTGGTTGTTTTATTTTCATAATAAATCTTATTATTCTAATTAGCAATTGCTAGCTTGTTGATTGGATATTATTTCTATATTGGATGAGTAGAGATACCCTGGTATAGATAGATCACTCATGGGAATAGAGAGTTGATTGGGGTGCTAGTGATAGACCTATAAGACTTCTTTGGACATTAATCTCTTGAACTTAATGCTGTTGCTATTTGATTATAGGTTGAGAAGAGATTCCCCTGTAATACTTAGGAAGTTAGGGATTTAATCGCTTGAGAAAGGTTTTTATCTAATTTTGTGAGAGTCCAACTCAATCCATTATTTGATATGCATGAGAAGTTAGGTAGAGTTATATCTAGATTAACTTTGCCTAGATTATTTCCATTAATATCATTTACTTGCTTTCTTAGGTTAGCTTAGTTAATTTAGCTTAGTTTAATTAATCTTCATTTTGATCAACTAAGCAATAGTCAAAGTTTTCACTAGCACTTATTTACTATCCTCATGAAGATGATACTCATACTCACTACTTTTTTACTTGATAATGATCTGTACACTTGCAGAATACGCATCAAGTTTTTAGCGCCGTTTCCAGGGATAGTTTTATAATATTAGAATATTAATAGAGATTATTGATCTTGTTTTTATTTTTATTTTTTGTATTTGTTTTTCCTTTTGATTTACTTGTTTTATTTATTTTATTTTTAGCTATTTTATTTGTTTATTCTATTTCATGTTTTTTTTTTTAAGTTTGTGTTTCTAGAAAAAAAGGGAAAATTTTTTCTCCATGGCTAATAAGAATTATCAGGACTAGAAATCTTACCCAAATTCATAATGGGGATACTAGGAAAATCAATATCATGGTCATGGATATTTTTATCAAACTGATTTTCCAGAGGAATATACAGGGGAAACACCAACAGAGAAGTCATCACTTGAACTTGCATTAGAAAGATTCATAGTGTCTATAGAGAATTTGACCAAGGAAGTGGAGAGCAATAGAAGCCATACATCAGAAGCTGGCTTCCCAACTCAATTTGAAGTGGACGCTACATTGGATGATCACGAGCATGCATAAGAGGAGCAGAGGTTGGAAGAGATGTTTGTGACTTTAGTGGAAGCTACAGAGAAAAGATTTCAGAGCATTGAGACAACTCTGGAACACAAACGGACTTCTCTTCATAATCTAGAGAATTTCACTGGACAAATTTTGAAACTGCTAAGTGAAAGACTTGAAGGTAATTTGCCCAGCAAAACCAAAGCCATTCCGGAGGCACAACATAAGACCATTGCCATCAATTGGTTTTAGGATGATGGTAATGAGGAAAATGAGCATGGTGCTTCTAATTTAGGAATGTTGCACAAAGAACTTAATGAAGACGATCATCTAAATGTGCAATCCTAATTGAACAATGTGACATGGGTGAAATGGTGTCAAGTGTTAGAGAATTCTCTTTCGATGATAGCAAGTTGTATAAGAGCATGGTGGGGGAAGGTATGAATGCTAAGAACTATACTTCCCCTATCATTCCATCCCTTCTACCTTTTAAGGAGACTGACAATAACCCATCCACAGTTCCACCACCCACCCTTAACATCACCCAAATTCCATCAATATCATAACCCACCACATACACTCTTACACCTTTGCCACCCTTCTCACAGTGCTACTTTGTAAGGGACTTATGTAGTTGGCCAGTATCTGTAGTCTCTAACTTTTCTTTAGAGAAGGGGATTTATTTTATGGAGGTGTTTAAGCCAACTGTTAGTGGATTTGGGTGGAGCATTAAAGATCTACATGAGGTGGATGATAAACACAGTAGGCTCAATCTCTTAGCAACCCAACCAGAATTTCCCATGCCAAGCTAATGGGTACGACTCTTCAATGATGGTTCTGAACCTAGCAAGCTCAAGTTTACATGCAATAGAGAATCAAAAATAACTTTTGTTGCTGAAAGAAGGCTATGCAAAGGCCACAACCTTTGCATACTCTTCTTTATCTTAGTTTATAGAGGTAGACGGCATAGGGAAGCCTCTGAGCCATTGGTGGAAGATGAATAATGATAATGCCTAGCTAATACGATGTTAAAGAAGTGCTAAATGGGAGGCAACCCATTGATGGTCTATTTTAGTTTTTATTTTTATTTTATTTTGTTTTTATTTTACTTTGAATGGATCTTACTTTGGTTGTAGTTTGAATTTTTTTTTTCTCTATGTAAAAACATTAATCATGGTACACTCTCATTGGAAGGAGCACCAGCACGATTCATGTGGTATATCATTCAGGGCAGTTAATTCTCTCTTTTACTTTTTCGTTTTCCTTATTTATAACACATTAGGGACAATGTGTTACTTAAGTGTGGGGAAGAGGTATATTATTATGCCCTACCTTTTATGAATCTTGGATTTGAGTGAATTAAGTTATGGTGATAATTTGATTTGAAATTGACTCTCACTAGTGATAAATTGACCTAATTTTGCTATGACAATGACTTGTTATAGTGTGGATTGAATGTGGTGGTCATGATTAGGGAATTAAATTTTTGCAAATCTGTGTGCTAGAAATTTGAAACTTTAGTTACACTTTTTGAGTTTATTTTATTCCATTGTTACTTTTGTTTTAGTTTAGTAGAAATGCTTAATACCTTAGGTAGCTTGACTATTTTTCTTAAACTTAAAAAAAAAAAAACAAAAAACAAAAAAAAAACATAACTATATAAAAAAAAAAGATTATGTAAAGGAGCTTTGAAAATGTTTACATATTCCGCTATTCTTGACTCTTTAAACACAAGGGAGTGAGAATATGAATAGTGATAGTAGCCATTTGAATGTGTGATTCTAGTTGAGTAACCAGAGGCTGGCACCACAAATGTTTGCATTCGCATAAAAAGGCTAGAATGACAATTCAAACAAATCGAGCTCCTTAGTTAATTAAAAAGAAAACATGAATTGAAATGTATAATCAATGAAAAGTTGAGTGAGTAATTAAACACCTATGGGAAAAATCCTTATAAATTTACTTTGCTTGAACTTTTTTTTTTTTTATGGAATTATTTGCTCAAACTTGTAACTTTAGAATTTAGGTTTTAGATTTTTGAGATTTGTTTTAGAGATTTCTTAATTTGGCTACCATGTTTGAGCCTTGCTGATTTCAAGTTGTTGTAAATCTTTTTGAATTTCTTTGACTAGAGAGGGTAGGTTTTATTTCTTACTATTGTTATGATTTAGTTTGCTTGAGGATAAGCAAATACTCAAGTGTGGGGGAATTTGATAAGTACTTAATTGACTACACTTTACCCCTTTGTTTTTAATATATTTTATCCTTAAATTGAGTTTGATTTGTTTGTTTAGTGCTTTTCTAGAGTTCTTTTAGTTAACCCAGTGCCAAAAATGCCATGAACCAAATGTGACTCAGAATGGTGAAAGATCCAAGCCAAAATGCTGACTTTTGGAAGAAGATGTGCAGACACAGGTGAAATCCCAACTAAGATTCCATTCGTGTGGGCAGACACCACTGAAATCCCACTAGGGATTCCACCCCTGTGATAAGAGCAAATTAGAAATACATCCAGTAGCCTCCCACAGATGGAGGCACTACTGAGATTTCACTCATGGGTCCTTGACATCGTTGGCACCACTGAAATCCTAGCTATTGCTCTAGTGGTGCAAGATTAAATTCAAGCAATATAAATTAGATCAGATAGCATTTTAAGGGAGGGCCGGCACAGAGCAAAAATAGAGATTTAAGAGGGTTGGCTAAGCCCTAGAGTCATGGGAAAGCCTTAAAGGCTAGAGATATTGAGGGCTTAATTGAATTAAAGACCAAGATCTAAGTGGATGTGCAAGATTGAAGAGAAGATTTCAAAGAACATCTTTAAGATCTGTTTGAGATTTCTTCTTCTTTTATTTTCTGCATCTTTATTCTTCAATTTTAATATGAACTAATTCTATTTATAATGAACCCTAGTTTTGATTGTATAGATTAAAGGATTTAAACTTTAACCAATTCATCTTTGGTTGTTTTATTTTCATGATAAATCTTATTATTCCAATTAGCAATTGCTAGCTTGTTGATTGGATATTATTTCTATATTGGATGAGTAGATATACCCTGGTATAGATAGATCACTCATGGGAATAGAGACTTGATTAGGGTGCTAGAGATAGACATGCAAGACTTCTTTGGATGTTAATCTCTTAAACTTAATGATGTTCCTATTTGCTTATAGGTTGAGAAGAGATTTCCCTGTAATACTTAGGAAGTTAGGGATTTAATCACTTGAGAAAGGTTTTTATCTAATTTAGTAAGAGTCAAACTCAATCCATTGTTTGTTATGCATGACAAATTAAGGAGAGTTATATCTAGATTAGCTTTGCCTAGATTATTTCTATCAATATCATTTACTTGCTATCTTAGGTTAGCTTAGTTTAATTAATCTTCATTTTGATCAACTAGACAATAGTCAAAATTTTTGCTAGTACTCATTTACTATCCTCATGGAGATGATGCTCATATTCACTACTTTATTACTTGATAATGATATGTACACTTGCAGAATACGCATCAGAACCATAAGGTGAGTAAACCTTATATTCATGCTACAAGTGTGAGTAAACACTGTAATCTTACTTTAAGTGTGAGTAACATTTAGTTATGTTACAAATATGTGATATTATGTTATGTGAGCCTTTGAGATCTTGAAAACCAAGTTCATCCTATCCTCAAATATGATTAAGTGGTTTCTTGATAAAGTTTGGGTTGCTAAAGGATAATTGGTCCAAAATCATTTTTTATTATCCAATGATAATACCTTTATGATTATGGCCCTAACTTATATTCTTTCTAGAACTACACTATCATTGTATCTTTTGTTTCAAGGTTAAACTACTATTGCTATTGTGATACATGTTATTGTTACCTTAAATGTTATTGTTATATGTGATTACCATTAGCTCTAGCTATGGTACATTTAACCGTTTATGCAAAAGTCCTCGTGTCGATGCGAGTAATCAACGAAACCTGTGCACACGGTCTTAACCCAATGGATAGGGGTTGTGTATCCACCTCAGCTAGAAGGGGTGGTTCTAGTCATGGGGGCTGATCAGCTTTATGCCTTCCATATGATAGGAGTTGGAATTTGGTATAAGGCCACCTCTCCTCTATGTGTTCGAGTGATAGAGCAATAGCCTTCACTCTCTATGTGTTATAAGTGTGATTTCTGCAAACTTGCTAAATTGAACCCTTGATAAATTGCAAGTTGATTCATGAATTGTAAATCATTAACTATGTGTATATGCTATGATTTCAATGGAATATATGTTAATGTATGTACTTTATCGTTTACTCATTGAGATCATCTATCTCACCCCTTTTTCCTTATGTGGTCCTAGGTGAGCAAATGTGAGGAGGCAAGGTGATGGCTCTAGCATTCTACTTTGCTTGGGGATTCCTTGTCAAAGTTATTAATAATACCATGTTATGAAGTGTTGTCATTAGATGCTCTAGGAATATTTACTTTTGATGTTTATTTTGAGATGTTATTATTTCTTAAGCTTCCGAGTGGATTATGAATATTATTTTCCTTATGGATTATATGTGAAGTGTCCAATTACTGTCTTCCGCAACTAAAGGTTTTCAAAATAAAAATTTTTTTAAACAAGTTATTGTATGAGGTTTGGTATGATCCTAGGCATGATTTGTATATATGTCAATGTGTTCTATGGGCATGGGTGACTTTGTGTCTCCCCGTGTTCTAGGACCGTCATATCTCTGAAGTTGGGGTGTGACAAATCCTCTAGCTAAATCTCCATATCTCACCTAAGATCTTCCAAAACTATATCTTATGTATACTCATACTAAGTTGGCCAAATTCTTCATATGGTGTAAAAGAGATTTTTAGGCAACCAAATTACTAAAATCAACCTTAGAACATAGAAAAGAGAAGATGAACATAATTCCTCACCTCTTTGCTTTGCTAAAACTCTTGTTGCAAAGGATGAAGAGAGAATCTCTTTTCTTACTTTGAAACTTTGGTGTAGCGTTAGGCAAAATATTGTTTCATAACATAAATTTGCATATATATAAGATGAGTTGAATAGTGAGGTTTCGATTAAGCTAAATCCAATGGTTGAGGTTTAATCTTAATGAATGGCTAAGATTGGATCAAGTTGGATGGCTTGGATTCTCTCTACAATGGTGATGTTCATCATATGGTGTTGGAGTGCTCAAAATGAATCTAGACTCATGTGTAGAGGAGATGAGAGTTCAGCTTAGATTAGGATTTTGACTTGGTCAATTTTTGATGACTAGTTGGTCAAATTTTATAACTCTTTCTCTACAACATATTTTTATTGTCTAGGGCCAAATATTTTTAATTCCCAAGCTTTAATGTTCACTAACTCTTAGGCCCAATGGGCTGGCTTCCTTATATTGGGCTTGGGCCTTTGTTATTTCAAGGCCCATTAACAAGCCCATAAGCCCATTAACATACTTAATTTTTCCTTTTAAATTCCTTTCTTTCCTTTCACTATAACTTTCAATTTTATGTTCTCTAACTTCTTTACATAAATCATTAGTTGTCGTATAAAATCTATTTGATTTATTAAAGCATAATTAATCATGATAAGATCACATACTAAGCAAACAATTGAAATAGTATCACAAGGTTCCTAACTAATTTCCTTTCATTTTTATACTATGCTAACATTCAAGGATCTAGACTTTTACACCATTAGTAACTAGAATGAGTTATGAAATACTTGGGTATTACATTCTACCCCTTTAAAAAAATTCATCCTTGAATTTTTTAAAAGAACTCACCTGCTACCTATTAAACAATTGTGGGTACTTCTGAACATATCATCTTCGCTTTCCCATGTACATTTTTCCACATTACGATTGCCTAAGTTTGATAGTATAGTATGAGATGGTACAAAATTACTCAAAGTTTGATAGTAAATATCTCATTGTCTAAATAGAATTGATGTGATGATTAGTAGTTTATATAAGAAGTCAATAAGTAGTCCCTTCCATATGATAATATGCAACAAGACATATTATCAAGAAATTAGAAATAACTTTCGATAAAGGACTATGATTAAAGGAAGATGAAGCATGAATTTTGTTAGATTACTCTAAGTAAAACTAAAAGCTATAAGCAAAATACAAGACTTGAAGGATAATGGACTGAATTGATGAAAATTATGGAAAAGTGAAAAGAATCAAGTTCCAAATTTAATGTAAAGGATAATACTCATAAGTGTGACAATGACAAAGATGAACTGTACATACAAGAAAATAACTATATATCTAACTATATAAATGCATATATAGGAATGTATAAGAGCAAGTATAAAAATGACAAGAATACTAAACCTTGGAATAGTTAAGACAATTAGTAATAATAAAGAATCTAAGAATATCTATATGCTTATTTAAGATTTTATAGAATTATAAGGATTTGATTTAAAATTGTGAAATTGGTATATAGAGATAGGATATATAAGTTAATGAAAGAGTTCAGGTGAACTTTGTTATGTTTCTCATTTATAGATAAGTGTGCACATATTGTAAATTTATTATGTGTTTGACAGATGATAAAGCAATCAAAGTTGTAGAATAATCCTTAACAAAAGATGAATTGATTGAAAATTTGGTTTGATAAAATAAATGATTAATTCCTTTCAGACATAAAAGATTAAGGATTGATTATTTTTGGAAAAATCTCTTCAATAGTGAATAAAGAGTATAAATGATATGCATTGTCTAAAATGTTGGTACTTGTAATTTGTAATGAGTATTAAGAGTGACCATGGGTACCAGATATGAGATTGTAGCATTTTAAGTTACCCTACTAAGGGTGATATGAACCCTAAATGACATGCTTTGAGTGATAGTGATGTATGCTCCACAGCAATGTACCTATTATGTAAATGTAAATAAAATCCTCAATTGGCAATAAAATATATATATTCTTTAAATGAATTTGTTCTTTTATAATGAATATATGTTTCTTAAGTATTCTATGAGAGGATATATTCTCAAAGAGTTAAAAATATGAGAGATAGATCACTCTTATATAGATACTTTAAATTTGTTCATGGTCATAGGATTATTGACTAGACACCTTTAATCCGGAAGACCAGCACCTCTGTTGTCATCTATGATAAGTATGTAATACTTATAGTAATAGAGGTAGTGAGTGTCATGCTACAGACATGTGATGTTGTGACAATATGTGAACTCTCATAGAGATGAATGAGTTGAACAGTGACATTAGATGATGAATACATGGAATTTTACCATTACTTAACATTTCATCATCTAGGTCATAATTATACATATAGTCCTTTAACTTGAGATGATACGTTACCTAATGTATTAGTGGTTAAGATTTATTACTGCTTACATATTGATGCTATTCACACAAAGGTATATTGCATGTTATGGCCCTAACTAGTGATATGTAGAGGTAAGTGATCTCCAAGAAAGAATTCATTAACTTGGGTAAACAAAGAAGGAATCCTATGATATCTAATTGTTCTTGATATGCAAGTCCTTAGCCATGGCATATGAGATTTACTAGAAAAGAGTTTCTAGTAGGAGTTGAGTTTATCGAGAACTAGAACAGAGATGAAATCATATAATCAAAGCACATAGGGTTTGACTAATCCATGACCTCAGCTGAGATTGGGAATCCATAATAGAGGGATTTAAGCACATGATAATTATGATCAAAGGTCCATGTAATGTTTGTGTATATGTTCACCGATAATCATTTCTAATTAGGTAGTCGTGATATGTTATGCTGGGCATCCCTCATGACTTATGGGACTAAGTATGAAATGAGGATTTCACATTAGGTGAGAAAATGAGTTTTCTCTATCCCATTGCTAATTAGAACATGAACCTAGTAAGTCACACACCATACAGCATTCACCAATCATAGATAGATAATTACATTAATAACTAATTAAAGTGTTTAATTAATTTATTAATGATAACTGAATTAAGCTTGTAATTAAATTTACAAAGATCCTAGTATGTCTTGAAGTTTAATTTATAAGAGGTTTATTTCAATTAAGTCATGATTTGTATGTGATACAAATAGTGAGGACTAAATTGAAATAGTTTTGGACTAAATTTAATTTGGCTTGAACATTTGATGGAAGCCTAAACCATATGTGATGTGGTTATTTACACGTGAGCTTGGTGAACCTCTAAACCCTAACATACATGTGATGTGGGCATAAATCCATATTAGATATGGAAGAGAGAGATTTTAGGGGTTAGAGATTCTCCACTCAATGGCAACTTGTAAATGTCCTTATATGATAAGGATACAATGGACTTTTAGCTTACATTAGTGGGTGACAAATATGACTACAAGTCAAATCTGCTTCCCACTAATGAAACCATAATTAATTGTTGCTAGAATTGATGAAAAGCTATGAGAAGTCATGAGACTTAGTGGAGAGCTTTAGAATTTTCCAATAACTCTAAGTTACTTTTACATGCAAGAGTTGAGAAAGAGTTTAAGATGGGAAGCTTAAAGAAAGAGTTCTTAAATATTATTCATTCCTTCATCATCCTCTTATTCTCTTCTTATCTTTGAGAAAGCAAGACTTGGTGATAGTAAAAGCAAGTCTAAAACAACAAGAACTCCTGATACTTGCTTAGTGAAGCTTAGTGTGAGCAAGCTAGAGTCTTCACATTTAGGGAGTTAATAGAATGAGGAGCTAACGAGAAAGGTATATGATACGTCTTCTTCTTATTTATTTCTTATATGTGTTTTGCACACAATTGGTGAACAATTTGAAAGGGTAATGGACCTACCACAATGGTGGAGCAAAATTTTGAAATGTTTGAAATATTGCCCCAACCACCATATTTTCACTCTTAGTGCCATTAATTCCTTCAATTTGTATCAGAGCCACCCAATTTTAGTGCAAAACCATTACATGTGTTGTTTTGGAGCTTTTGATTTGATTGAGAAAGTGATGCAATCCAAGTGGCTAATAGCAAGGATCAAATGGCTTTGCCAAATGGGCCAATAACAAGAGCAAGGACAAAGAAGTTCAAAGATGCAATCAAGTCTTGATGCAAGGCTTATGGAACACTCTATCCACAATTGAAGCTTGCAAAGAGGAGTCAAATATCAAATTAGGGATTCAAGATTCAAATTGAAATTTGATTAATTTGATTCAAGTACTAGAAGACAAAACATGAAGGTTCAAGTTTTAAGGATGGACTTCGAATGGCTCAATCAAATTAAATTCAAAATTCATTTTATAATTGGGCTAATTTTGTTAAATAAGCCCATATCTATCCTTTTCTATTTCAAGTATTTTAATTAGTTATTTTAGGTTTTTTAGTTTTGTTTAAATTAAAGCCCAAACTCGAATTTTGTTTAGGAAGCTGAATTTTGATTAGGAATTTATGGTTTGTAACCTAGCTAAGATGATATAAATACTTAGCTAATTTAGGAATATAATAGACTTGAATAATTTGAGATTAAGTTTTGTGTGAAATTTCTTAGCCTTGGTTCTTACTTGAATCAATATTCCAAACTTCCAAAGTTAATTACTTTGTTTTGTTCACAATATACCAAGGTTCTTTGACACAGGTTCATCATTTGGTTGTGGTTTTCCTTACAAACTTGATTTGGTTTTCCGAGGGAGTCGCTTCCAAGCGTAAAGGTATTAGGTTTCAAAGCAGGTTGTTTGGGCTTTATATCAGTTTGGTATCAAAGCTTAGGCTCTAAATCAGGTTATATCCTTCCATTCGTTGTGTTTTCTATTTTTGTTTTCTTATTTCAGTTAATTCCATCTTCATTTGCTGTTTTCTATTTTTGCCTATTTTTGTTTTTCTTTTGTTATTCTTTAGTTATTGTTTTCATTAATTCTATTTCCTTTTGATTTCAAGTATGAAATTCAAAAAAAAAAATCCAAAATAATTTGTCTATTCATTTCCTTGTCCTCTATCCTTTCGTATGTCTGTTCCTTTCATTCTTGTGTTTTCATTGGAAACCAATTCAATTTAGGAAGAAGGAAGAGAGGAATTCGTCCAAACTTGACCTCAATTTCAGTTTTGGCTTCTTAGTTTTGATCTTTAATTTGTTTACTTTTATTTTTATTTTCCTTTTGATTTGTTACTGTAACTAAATTGAAAAGAAAAAAAAAAGGAAAGAAATCGGCCAAAAAAAAAGGAAAGAATCTTGAAAATCGGCCAAGAAAAGGAAAAGAAAAGAAAAAGGAAAGAATCTTGGAAAAATCAAAATTATATAGGAATATATAAAGTGTTTGTTTCTAATTCTAGAGTAGAAAGGAAAAGAAAGATTGTTGAAATTCCAACCAAATCAAGGAGAATCAAGAAGTCGACTAAATCAAACCTACTTTCCAAAACAAGGTAGGATTTGCTTCCAATTCGATTTGAGCTTGCTTTTTCCATCTTGATTTGTTCTAAATTCTCTTTTATTGTTTCCTATTTCATCTGTAGTATTGTCTTTGTTTTCCTTTTTGTTTGTTAACCCTAATTTGTGCCTTCGTAGTTGCAATTCGAAAATTCAAAAAAGAAAAATTTCAGTATTGAGAAAATCGCATTCTTTGATCCTTTTGAGTGTACAATTCCAAGGGAAATAGGCTAACGATCAAAACTCACAAGCTTTTCTTGTGATGTCCATCATTTTTTGATCAAATTCCAATGTTTAGGCCTTAAAATTCACATTTTTCGATTTCTCGATAAATTTCGTCTCCCTATAACTTTCTATAAGAAACTCCATTTTGAGTGCTGTCAGTTGTGTTCTTCTCATCCTATTATCTATTTTATTCTGTTTAATTTCATAATTTTCCCAACTTATTGGTAAAATTCGTGTTTTGTGTCTTCGTTCTGTCTTTGTCGAAATCGTTTAGGGTTTCTGTTTTGTCTTAAATTTGTGTCAAATTTCACTTTTAAATCTTGGTTAAATTGTTAAGCAAAAAAAAAAAATTTAATTTTGTGTCATTTTAGAAGTTGGCTCTTGCAAGAACTAAAAGAGAGAATTGAGAGGCAAAAGGCAAGAGTATGAGATTATCTAGAGAAAAGCCTGCTGACTTGAGTGAAAGCAAACACGAGAGAACTTGAGTGATTTATTATTTGAGTGAAAACATATGAGGGAGTGAAGTGAGGTTAATTTGCTTTACTTACATATTTTTTCAGGTTTAAAAAAAAAGTCCAATAGCCAATATAAAGATCAAGCCTTCAACATGTAAGCTATTCAACAAAGCTTTCAATGGCTGAATGTTCGATTGGATGGCATGATGGATGCCATGGATAGATATAGTTCCGATCTTGATGAGTTGGAAAGAGCAAGCTCACAATAAGAAACTCCACCTAGGAGGAGAGTCCAAAGCAAGATAATAAAGATTCTGGATCCAATAATGACCTTGAAGATGATACGACAGGAAGAAGAGGATACAAAAGGGAAAGAAAGCAAGAAGGTAATGGGGGTATCAAGTTAACAATTCCTCCATTTAGAGGCAAAAATGATCTAGAAGTATACCTTGATTGGTAAAAGAAGTTGGAGCTAGTATTTAATTGTCATGAGTACTCTGGAATAAAAAAATTGAGGCTTGTTGTGGCTACATTTGAAGATTATGCCATTACTTGGTGGGATGATACCAAGCAAAGAAGAAAAAGGAATTGAGAGAGACCCATTGAGGATTAGGAAGATCTTAAAGCTTTAATGAGAAGGCAATTTGTCTTTACCCATTATTATAGGGAATTGCGCAACAAACTACAAAGCCTTACTCAAGGGTGTAGAAATGTGGAAGATTATTACAAAGAGATGGAAGTTGCTATGATTCAAGCCAACATTGATGAAGATAGAGAGGCCACCATGGCTAGGTTTTTACATGGGATGAATCGAGACATTGCCAATGTTGTTGAATTACAACATTATATGAAGCTTAAATAGATGTTTCATATGGCCATTGAGATTAAAAAGCAACTTAAGTATAAGGGTAGCAACAGTCAGAGCTCATCCTCTTCACATACATCCAAGCTGTGGAAATCTAATTGGAAGAAGGATGACCAGGCTTATTTCAAGCCAAAATTTGATTCAAGCAAATGAGAGGCTAAACTAGTTTCAAAAGAGAAAGAAAAAGGTAAAACTAAATTCTTGAATCACTCTCAAGATATTAAATGTTTTAAATGTTTGGGTTTAGGTCATATAGCTTCTCAATGCCCTAACAAGAGAGTGATGATCACATTCCATGGAGAAATCTTTTTTGACAGTGAAAAAGAAGATGACAGTGATAGCATGCCCTCTTAGAAGATGCAAGTGATCATGAACTAGAAGAAAATGGGGAAGATGCGGTTCATGGAGAAATGCTTGTCATTATATGTTCTTTGAGTACACAAGTCAAGGAAGAAAATAAGGTCAATCAGCAAAGGGAAAACTTGTTCCATACTAGGTGTTTTGTGCAAAATAAGGTTTTTCATGTAATCATTGATGGGGGAAGTTGTACTAATGCAGCAAGCTACTATTTAGTTGAAAAGCTTAACTTACCCATAATCAAACATCCAAAACCTATAAGTTGAAGTGGTTAAATGAATGTGGTGAAATTAGGGTTCACAAGCAAGTTTTAGTTTCCTTTACTATTGGTAGGTACGAAGATGAAGTTCTGTGTGATATAGTACCTATGAAAGCTAGTCATTTACTCTTGGGAAGGCCTTGGCAATTTGATACAAGGGCCAAACATGATGGATTTACCAACCAGTACATGATTGAGAAAGATGGCAAGCACACTACCCTTAATCCATTGTCTCTAAGGGAAGTGTATGAAGATGACCTCAAAAGAATGAGACAACTTGAAGAGTGGGATAGACAAAGAGTGCTTGAATCTAAGAGAGAAAATTTGAGTGAATCAAAAGATAGAGTGGCAAGAGATGAGAAAGTAAGTGAAAAAAAAAGAAAAATTAAATTCAACAAAAGAAAAAAAGAAAGGGGTAGATTCGGGTATAGGAAAGGAAATTGAGTGTCAAAAGAAACATGTAAGTTCTTATGCTAAGGGGAGTGATATTAAAGATGCTATGTATAGTAATAGGACCATACTTGTACTTATGTACAAGGAAGCTTATGTTTGTACTAATGATCTTGATAATGCTTTGCCTAGTCCTTTTGTTTCTTTGATATAGGATTTTAAATATGTCTTTCTTGAGGATGTGCCTAATGGATTGCCATCCATTCGAGGCATTGAGCATCAAATTGATCTTGTTCTTGGAGCATCAATTCCAAATCGACTAGCCTATAGGAGTAATCCTAAGGAAATGAAGGAGTTGCAAAGGTAAGTTGAGGAGTTGATGTCAAAGGGATACATTCACGAGAGCATGAGTCTATGTGCAGTTCCTATTTTACTTATTCCTAAGAAAGATGATACTTGGTGCATGTATGTTGATTGTAGAGCAATCAATAACATAACGGTGAAGATTTGAGGGTGAATCCTTTTGAGGAGGGAGGGAATGATGCAATCCAAGTGGCTAATAGCAAGGATTCAATGACTTTGCCAAATGGGCCAATTACAAGAGCAAGGACAAAGAAGTTCAATGATGCAATTCAAGGCTTGATGCAAGGCTTATGGAACAATCTATCCACAATTGAAGATTGCAAAGAGGAGTCAAATATCAAATTAGGGATTCAATATTGAAATTCAAATTTGATTAATTTGATTCAAGTGCTAGAAGACAAAACATGAAGGTTCAAGTTTCAAGGATGGATTTCGAATGGCTTAATCAAATTAAATTCGAAATTCATTTTGTAATTGGGCTAATTTTGTTAAATAAGCCCATATCTATCCTTTTCTGTTTCAAGTATTTTAATTAGTTATTTTAGCCTTTTTAGTTTTGTTTAAATTAAACCCAAATCTGAATTTTGTTTAGGAAGCTGAATTTTGATTAGGAAGAATTTATGGTTTGTAACCTAGCTAAGATGATATAAATACTTAGCTAATTTATGAATATAACAAACTTGAATAATTCAAATTTAAGTTTTGTGAGAAATTTCTCAGCTTTTGGTTCTTGCTTGAATCAATATTTTGGACTTCTAAAGTTAATTACTTTGTTTTGTTCACAATATACCAACGTTCTTTGACACAGGTTCGTCATTGGGTTGAGGTTTTTCTTGCAAACTTGATTTGGCTTTTCGAGGGAGTCGCTTCCAAGCGTACATGTATTAGGTCTCAAAGTAGGTCATTTGGGGTTCATGTCAGAAAGAGTTGGTGCACAAATTTTGTGCTCACGAACACATAAATCACAACCACGATATTGATTTTGCGACCACGAATGAGTAAATCAAAACAAATGTTGTGCTATTTGCCATGATTTCTTGACCACAAAATTTGTGTCTCGATCATGATTTTAATTTAGCAACCACGATTTTAGTGTCTCAATTGCAATTTGATTTTGTGACTAATATTGTGACTGCGACACAGGTCCTGCGACATAGGTCGCGGTTTTCACTATGTTTTTCCTAACTTTTAATGTTCCAAAATTGTTTTGGATCTATTTTTCAATCAAATGAATTCCTATTACTTAAAATGTGATTTTAAGCTATAGAAATATTGAATATATGATATTCAAAATGGTTTTTGGAAATGTTCCAAACTATGAAAGGACAACACATGAATAAATCTAATTGTTATGTTGATAGTATGTGTTTGAGAGGCATAAATGGATGATCATGGATTAGAACCATAATGTATGTTTCTTATGATGGGCATGTAATATTCTTTTATTGTATGAAAGGGTTGTAATAAATTGTTAATTACTAGTTTAGGTTATATATTTAATTCATTGAGCCTTTGAGCTCTCTTTATTTGTAATCTTACCTTGGTATGCTAAGAATAACAATGTACACATGAAGGATATGGAGATGTAAGATCAAGAGGAGGCTCGACCCATAAAGATGCCTAATGGGAGCATGAAGACTCATTAGTTGTATTCTTTTGAATGTTTGTAATTTGATAAACCTAAACCCCTTACCCATTCCTTGTGGCTAGGAATTAGGCCCATTAGTCCATGATCATACCTATGTAAAGTGTCCATTTTATGATATATATGTGATATATATGATGTATGAGATGTATGTAAAATGGATAATGTACAAAGTAAGACCTAATAATTAAAGCCCAAGAAAATCTTTTGAATAGAAAATTAAGTCATGACTCTCCATTGGAGCAATGATTCATAGGAATTGTTTCCTTAAAGTCATTATATAGCATGTGATGTTATAAGTATATGATACATTTTATGTCAATAACGGCAATGTGTACTTGAGCCACATAATTTTCAAATCACTATACTTGTTGGTCCAATGGTACTGACTTAACTAATGTGAAAGACCAATAACTACAAAGGGTTTCTGAGGTAGGAAGCATTAGGAGCTGGAATGATTGAGCCTCATAAGGATTTGTGATGAACAAGAGTTGTTCACTTGTAAAATACCAAAATCCCAATAACGACAATATACATCTGAGGGAATTTGATAGTTTTATGAGAATTCAATCACTTACTAAAAATCCACCCTAATGGGATTTCTGTCACCTACTTGGAAGTGTAGGATACGCCAAGTTAGTGGGAGTACCATTTTGATTAAAGACCATATCAATATGGTGGTTATTTCACATAGACTAATTAATCTTATTATTTTCTACAGTAAATCTAATAAAATAAGCACATCCTGCCCTATTGCGAGCATACTCAATGATAACAAACTAGCGGGACAAAACTTTGTGGATTAGTTTAGAAACCTGAAATTAGTCCTTGCTTATGAAAAACTTTTGTATGTCCTTAATTCGAATTCCTGGACCCTACCCTAAAAGGGCCTCTCCTAAGGAACATGCCACCTTAGAGAAGTGGAAAGATGATCATACAAAGCAAGGTGCATCATATTGGGATCAATGAGTCTAGAGTTACACAAGCAACATGAAAACATGCTTGAGGTTACGGACATTATCACTCACCTACAAGAGTTGCATGGTGAAGAGAGTAGGACTGCTAGATATGAGATATCTAAGCAATTGTTCCAAACCAAAATGTGTGAAGGAGAGAAGGTTGGGGTGCATGCTGATAAGATGGTCCAACTAATTGAGCAATTAGAGAATTTAGACTTCTCTATAGACTTCAACCTTCAAACAGATTTGATCATTCAATCCCTACTAGACTCATTTTCCAATTTCATTGTGAATTTTCACATAAACAAGATTGAGTGCACTTTTGTAGAATTGCATAATAAACTTTTGACCACCCAAAATAATATAAATGGTAAGAGTAAAGAAGTAGCTCTTATTACATCTTTTTCTAGTAAAAGAAAAAGGGCAAAAAGAAGACTTTCCAACTTAAGCCATGTGGCAGTATGAGTAAGGAAAGATCCACAAAGGTAACTTCTGAAGACAATGGAAAGTGTTTCCATTGTGATGAGGCTGGACATTAGTGGAGAAATTGCCCAAAGTATTTGAGATCCTTAAAGGGTAACAAGAAGAATAAGAAGAAGGATAAGCCTTGTGAAGGTATGTCTTTCAATTGTTCAATCTCTAATATGTCTAATAGTTCATCAATTGCTTGGATACTTGATAGTGGTGTAAGTTCTCACATTTGTGCTTCTATGCAGGTGATGACAAGTAGTAGAGGCTTGGAAAAGGGAAAGGTGATCCTAAAGCTTGGAAATGGAGCAAGTGTTGTAGCAAAGGCTATTGGATATACTTTTATTGATCTTATTTATCAGGTTTTGTTATTCAAGGATATTTTGTATGTACCTAATGCTTTTAAGAACATTATTTCTATAACTAGTATGACTAGTATGGGTTATGAACTCTTGTTCAAGAAATATGTTTATGAAATCTATTATGATAATAGAATTGTTGGCATGGGTTATGTACTTGATGGTCTATATTATTTGGATAATGGTAATAACAAAATAACTCCAAGCATAAATAATATTAATCCCATGATAAAACCTAACTCTAATTCAAAATTAATTTGGCATCTTAGACTAGGTCATATAACCCAAGATAGGATTCTAAAGTTGGAGAAAATGAGGATCCTAAACCCAATGGGTGATGAACTTACTCCAACTTGTGAATCTTGTATCCAAGGCAAGATGACTAGGTCACCCTTTGTAGGACAAAGTGAAAGAGCCAAAGAAATTTTGGAACTTATACATAGTGATGTATGTGGTCCATTTGGAGAAATGGCTAGAGGACAGTATTTATATGTCATCACATTTACGGATGACCTTTCAAGGTTATGCTATGTTTATATGATGAAATATAAACATGAATCATTTGAAAAGTTCAAAGAATTCAAGAATGAGGGTGAAAAACAAATGGGTAAAAGTATTAAAATCCTTCGATCTGATTAAGGAGGTGAATACTTAAGTACTAAGTTTAAAGACATCTTGAAGGAAAATGGCATAATATCATAGTTGACAGCTCCTAGAATGCCACAATTAAATGGTGTTTATGAAAGAAGAAATCGTACCCTATTAGATATGGTACATTCAATGTTGAGCTATACTGATCTACCTATCTCCTTTTAGGGATTTGCACTACAGACAGCTTGCTATATCCTCAATAGAGTTCCATCCAAATCTATCTCTACTACTCCATATGAGATATGGTATGGTAGAAAACCAAGTCTTAAACATATTAAGATTTGGGGGTGTCCAACTCACATTAAAAAGTTAAAGATAGATAAATTAGAGGAAAGGTCTATTAAAGGAAGGTTTGTTGGATGTCCTAAAAATAGTTTAGGATCGTATTTTTATCATCCCACAAAATAAATGATTGTTGTTAGTCAGGATGTCATTTTTCTTAAGAAACAGTTTCTTCAAGAAAGGTGGCAAGGGAAGGAAGATAGTTTGGATGATGAGTCATCCAAAGAGATCCAACAAATTGATCAAATGGAAATTGAAAAATCCTATGATGAGTTAATTCCAGTTGATAATATCCACATAGGTACCTTGAAGACCTAGTATAGTATCTCCTCCTCCGAAGAGATATGGATTTCTTTATGAGAATGTACAAAGGTTGTTAATTAATGAGGATGTTGATCATGGTGATAATCCTACCACTTATGAGGAAGCTATATCAGATATAGATTTGTCAAATGGCTAGATGCTATGAAATCTAAAATGGATTCCATGTATGTAAACCAAGTCTGGGAACTTGTTGATCCATTTGAGGGTATTGTACTTATAGGGAACAAATGGGACTTTAAGAGAAAGATTGGTGTAGATGGAAGCATGGAGACATTTAAAGCTAGGCTTATAGCGAAAAGGTTTTGCCAAAGGCAAGGGGTTGACTATGAAGGAACCTTCTCACCTATAGCCATGCTTAAATCCATAAGAAAATTATTAGCAATAGCTGCACACTATGATTATGAGGTTTGGCAAATGGATGTTAAGACCGCTTTCCTTAATGGATACATTGAGGAAGACATTTTCATGGAACAACCTAAAAGTTTTGAATCTAAGGAGGGTTCTAAAGTGTGCAAGCTTAAGAAGTTCATTTATGGTCTCAAGCAAGCTTCGGGGAGCTAGAATCATCGTTTTGATGAAGTGATCAAATCATTTGATTTCATTAAGAATGATGATGAGCCATGTGTGTATAAGAAGGTTAGTAGGAGTGCACTTACTTTTCTTGTACTATATGTGGATGACATTTTATTAATTGGTAATGACATTGGTATGCTCACAACTCTAAAAGTCTGGTTATCTCAAACTTTCTCCATGAAAGACTTAGGAGAAGCCACCTACATTCTTAGTATTTGTATCTATAGAGATGGATCAAAAAGAATGATTGGGCTTTCTTAAAGTAAAAGGTATTGAAACAGTTCAATGTGCTTAATTCTAAGAAGGGATTGTTGCCTGTGAGGCACGATATCCACCTTTCTAAGGCTGTGTCACCTAAGACACCTGAAGAAAGGGAACATATGGCTAAGATTCCATATGCTTCAGCAGTTAGAAGTCTAATGTATGCTATACTATGTACTAGGCTAGATATCGCATATGCTGTTAGTCTGACTAGTAAATATCAATCCAATATAGGACTAGATCATTGGATTGCAGTTAAAGCTATCCTTAAGTACTTGAGGGGGACTAAGGATTTAGTTTTGATATATGGAAGAGGTGATTTGAGGATAGATAGATTTATAGATTATGACTTCTAGTCAGATGTTGATGATAGAAAGTCTATCTCTAGGTTTGTGTTTACTTATAATGGAGGAGCAGTATCCTAGAGAAGTTCCAAGCAGTCAACTACTACAGATTCCACTACAAAAGCCAAGTATATTGTTGCATCAAATGCCACAAAAGAAGTTATTTAGATTTGAAAGTTCATGATAGAACTAAGAGTGGTTCCTTCCATTAAGTCACTAGTTCCTCTCTACTGTGACAATAATAGAGCCATAGCTTAGACAAAGGAACCTAGCTCTCACCAAAAATCCAAATACATAGAAAGGAGATATCATATTATCAGAGAAATTATTGGGAAAGGTGACATTGTCATGTAGAAAATAGCATAAGTTAATAACACAGCAGATCTACTGACTAAAGCGATGAGTCAGCAATAGTTAGATTTTCATCTTGAGAAGATGGGACTTAAATACTGTACTGATTGGCTTTAGTGCAAGTGGGAGATTGATAGTGATGTATGCCCTAAAGCAATGTAAATATTATGTAAATGTAAATAAAATCCTCAATTGGCAATAAAATATATATATTCTTTAAACGAATTTGTTCTTTTATAATGAATATATGTTCCTTAAGTATTTTATGAGTGGATCTATTCTCAAAGACATATGATGGAGGTAGTGAGTCTCATACTACAGACATATGATGTTGTGACAATATGTGAACTCTCATGGAGATGAGTGAGTTGAATGGTGACATCAGATGATGAATACATGGAATTTTACCATTAGTTAACATTTCATCATCTAAGTCATAATTATACATATAGTCCTTTAACTTAAGGTGATACGTTACCTAATGTATTGGTGGTTAGGATTTATTATTGCATACATGTCGATGCTATTCACGCAAAGGTATATTGCATATTATGGCTCTAACTACTGATATGTGGAGGTAAGTGATCTCCAAGAAAGAATCCATTAACTTGGGTAAACAAGGAAGGAATCCTATGATATCTAATTGCTCTTGATATGCAAATCCTTGGCCATGGCAGATGAGATTCACTAGAAAAGAGTTTCTAGTATGATTTGAGTTTATCGAGAACTAGAATAGAGATGAAATCATATGATCAAAGCACATAGGGTTTGACTAATCCATGACCCTAGTTAAGATTGGGAATCCATAATAGAGGGATTTAAGCATATGATAATTATGATCAAAGGTCCATGTAATGTTCGTGTATATGTTCACCGACATTCATTTCTAATTAGCTAGTCGTGATATGTTATGCTAGGCCCTCATGACTTATAGGACTAAGTATGAAATGAGTATTTCACATTAGGTGAGAAAAGGAGTTTTCTCTATCCCATTGCTAATTAGAATATGAACCTAGTAAGTCACACACCATAAAGCATTCACTAATCATAGATAGAGAATTACATTAATAATTAATTAAATTGTTTAATTAATTTATTAATGATAATTGAATTAAGCTTGTAATTAAATTTACAAAGACCTTAGCATGTCTTGAAGTTTAATTCATCAAGGGTTTATTTCAATTAAGTCATGATTTGTATGTGATACAAATAGTGAGGACAAAATTGAAATAGTTTTGGACTAAATTTAATTGGGCTTGAACATTTGATGGAAGCCTAAACCACATGTGATGTGGTTATTTACAAGTGGGATTAGTGAACCTCTAAACCCTAACATACATGTGATGTGGGCATAAATCCATATTAGATATGGAAGAGAGAGATTTTAGGGGTTAGAGATTCTCCACTCAATGGCAACTTGTAAATGTCCTTATATGATAAGGATACAATGGACTTTTAGCTTACATTAGTGGGTGACAAATATGACTACAAGTCAAATCTGCTTCCCACTAATGAAACCATAATCAATTGTTGCTAGAATTGATGAAAAGTTATAAAAAGTCACACAACTTAGTAGAGAGCTTTAGAATTTTCCACTAACTTTAAGCTACTATTACATGCAAGAGTTAAGAGAGAGTTTAAGATGGGAAGCTTGAAGAAAGAGTTCTTGAATATTATTCATTCCTTCATCATCCTCTTATTCTCTTCTTTTCTTTAAGAAAGACAAGACTTAGTGATAGTAGAAGCAAGTCCAAAAGGACAAGAACTCTTGATACTTACTTAGTGAAGCTTGGTGTGAGCAAGCTAGAGGCTTCACATTTGGGGAACTAACAGAACTAGGAGCTAAGGTGAAAGGTATATGACACTTCCTCTTCTTATTTCTTTCTTGTATGCATTTTGTACACAATTGGTGAACAATTTGAAAGGGTAATAGACCTACCATAATGGTGGAGCAAAATTTTGAAATGTTTGAAATATTTCCCCACCCATCATGCTTCCACTCTTGGTGCCACTAATTCCTTCAATGAGACCAAATATCTTTATGTTTGGAAGCGACTCCTTTGGAAAGCCAAATCAAGTTTACAAGGAAAAACCTCAACTCAATGACGAACCTGTGTCAAGAAACCTTGTTATGTTGTGAACAAGCTAAGTAATTAGCTTTGAAAGTTTAGATTTTTTATTCTAATCCTAGAACCAGGTTTGAGAAAACTCTCACAAGCTTAAAGCATAAATTTAGGAAATTAACTTATATCTTTATTGATAGAATAGCTAGAAATTTATAGTGTTATATAAACCCTAAATAAGAATCAGCTAAGGAATAGGAAATCTTCCTATTGAGGATTCCTAAACAAGAAAGTAAATTTATTTCTCAATAAGAAATAAATCTAAACTCATTTTGGGCTTTAAACCTAACATAAATAGGCCCAAAACTTACTAATTACATAAGCAAACTTAATCTAATTTAACATGGGCTTATATCATATTGATAAAAGCCCAAAAATATCAAAAATAATAAAATTCAGAAAATAAAAACAAATCATACAGTAGCCTACACATGCATGTTCCTAGGCATGTTGAACAACTTGAAATTTGTTGCAAGAGACAAAAGCCAACATGCCTTGGAACATATGTGTGTTCTAGGCTATGTTAAGGCTTTCATTCAACTTTTTAATACCTAGCCATGTTTCACACTTGCATTTCCAAGTCTTGCTCTTTTTCTAGCCTCTTCCATGTAGTTTTATCATTGTTGGATAACTTTAAATGGACTTCTTGAATTCCTTTTTGTGGATGACTTTGTATACTTCTTGCAAGGCTATTTGATTCCCATCAAAGGGTTTTGAATGAAATAATAAGATATCTATATAGTGCTTTAAATATTATAAAGCAAGGTGAAGTATCTAGAAGAATGGTGAAGTTAAGAATCTAAAATATTTATATTGCCTTGAGATTCTTAAGTCTATGATGAGTTTGACAAGAGGTAGTAGATTTATAGTATGCAAAGTGAGATATTACATATTTGTGATGGTTTAGGAAATCAAGGTAACATAGATATCATAATGGATCTTATGTTATAAGAGTTGTTACTAAAATGGAATTATTATAAATATTTGAATAATTAAGATAGTGAGAAAATGATAGAGAATTTATAGAGACAATAAAGGTAGAGAATTCATGGAGACAATGAAGGTGCAAGGGAAAAAAACTGCAACATGGAACTTAAGTATTTTCATTTGCTTTATGATTAAGGGGTACCTATTTGGAAAATTGGAGGATGAATTTTCTAAAGAGGGGTAGAATGTAATACCCAAGGTTTCCTTAGACCATTAGGGTCAACAGTGGTGCCATAGTAGATTTATTTTTAATGAACAATATGGCAATGAATGAAGAATAAAATCAATTTTGATAAGCATTTTTATCATAAAATGAAAGTCAAACTGAGTTTGGCTTAATGTGACTATGTCAATTATTTATCTGAAATGTGAATCTCATATGCTAGTGAACGAGCATGAATATAATACCTAAACATCTCCTAAGTCATTGGAGATAATAATAGTAATATGAGAAGTTGATTCTAATCAAAGCTACAATGGTATAATGGAAGTCAAACTTAGTTTGACCTATTGAGCCTACATGACTTACTTTATTGAACAATGGTATTGAAGGGCTAGTAAATGTGCATTATAAAGTGAATAAAATTTATCTAACAATATTTAGAGTGTGTAGTAAAATTAGAAAGTAAGAATATGTACACTAAAGTGAAATCAAAGAAATGAAAATTTTAGTAAGTTACTAAGAATGAAATGAGCATATATGAATTTGTTAACAGGGCTTTTGGACCCCATGGCCCAAGCCCATTAGAATGGCTAGCCACCAGGCCTATGAATAAGTGAACATATATTTAACTAGAGTTAAGAATGGTTAACCAAGGTTAAGTTTGGTGTTAGAAGATCTAGCCATTAAATTTGACTTGGAAGCCATAATTTTTAACTATGTCAAATCCTTCTTCAACTTGAATTTTCACTTTTCCTACAATAAAGTCCACATTCATTTTTATTATTTCCACACCTTACGATGAATATTATCAACCTAGATAAGATCCTAGCCATCCAATTTAATTAAATCATAGCCATCCATTGTGATTAAGTTATAGCCATTAGATTAGATATGATCAAATCCCCACCATTCAACATATCATATATAAATGTAAATTTATGGTATGAACATCATGTGCCAATCTCTACACCAAAACTTCACACCAACAAAAGAAAATCATCTCCCTATTGACATCAACATAGAAGCTCGCAATCAAGGTTTTTCCAAGGTAAGAAATTAAGCTAATCTTCTCCTTTCGTTGTTCTAAGTATGATTTTGATGATCTCGTTGTAAAACTTTAATATTTCTCCATTGATATAATTTGGCCACTTTCATGAAGTAACTAAGGGAAGTGTTGAAAATTTATTTGTGTAACAACCCACAACCACCCTAGGAATTTTTGTGACAATTTGCTTGACTTAAAACTACTAAGGCTAAGTGTGTGCTTTTATGAAATTTATGAGTTATATGATTAATGAGTATGTGGCATGTTAGATTAAATCTAATATGCATAATATGAACTATTATAGTGAAATAAGTGATTTATATGAAATGAATAAGCATAAAAATATTTATTTCACATAAATTGAAATTTCATACACAAAGCGATTTTTAAGCATAAAATAATTTTTATGAGCATTTTTAAAATATTTTTAAACAAATGTTTTAGGGGGATTTTAATAAAAATAATAAGAAAATTATTTATTTTTAATTACCTATAATCAGCCCCAAAATTAAATAAAAAGTCTAAATACCCAAAAGCCCACTACACTAAAACCCTATTCTCCTAGCTCATTAAGGGTAAACTTGAAAATTGTCCAAAACCCAAAATATCTAAAGGGGAACTTTGGCCAGCCCCTGTACCCAATAGCCACTATTCTATTATTTCATTATTTTGGAAGAAAAATTCTTTCAAAATTATTCTCTCTACCAAAATTCACAAAATACCTTCAAACCTTGCGATTTCTTGACTATATTCGTAAGTTTTCTCTCCTTTCAATTTAATATTTGATTCCTATAAAACTAATCATGAGAAAATTATTTTGAATTGAATATTTACTGATTTTTATTCATTAAATTCAGCCTAGGTAAGTTTTTGGAAGCAAAAATTATTTTTCTACAAAAAACACAAACCTTTTTACGTGAATCCTCCAAAGTTGAGAATCCTAAAACTCAAAATTGAAATTTTCATGCATAAACTCAAGGGGCGGCTGCCAATTTTTACATGTTTGTGTTCTAAATAGATTTTTGATGTATTTAGATGAAAAATATTGATTTACTGTAATGACTAAAAAGTTTCAGAAAACAAGAAAATTCATGGTTTTCGTCGTAGAACTTAAATGTTGGAAATTTTCATATGTATGTGTGAACTCTCAAATTTGCACCCTTAGGATCTGACCATAACTTGACACTTTCTATGATTCATATGCTATGCATACAGCGATCCCGCTAGCTGGTTAGCGGGCAAGGGTCAAGGGGGTAGCACCCCGTTGAAAAAAAATTTCTTGAAACTTGCACCTTCAGATGATTAGCACTTGATTATAAATGCATAGAATCAGACTAGGCTCAAATCAAATTAAAGACGGAGAAGAATGGGCCAAAAAATGGAATGCGGCAACCCGTAGGCCTGTTACTGTAACTTGTAGGTAGATGCGGTTATTGCAGCCGCTTTTGCAGTTACCACATAGGTCCCTGTGGTAGCCAATTGGCTAGTGCAGTTGGCGCTGCAGCAACTGCAAACCCCTCTACGGTTGTTGCAGCTGATGTTTCAGTTATCACAACCGTGCCTTTTTAGAATCCTACCCAAAAACTGTTAATTTTTACCCCAAACTCCTCTTATAAATACCTTACACCTCATAACAGTAAAAAGGACACAATTACATGCTTCTATACTCTCCATAAAGCTTTCTAAACCCTATTTCTAAGCTTTTCAATCATCAAAACCCTCTTCCCAAACCTCCAAATCTCTAAAATCTCATTCTAAAACCTCCTCCATCACATAAAACCTCATTCATAAGTTTCCTAATCACCTCAAAACCCCATTCACAAGCCTCCTAATCGCCTCAAGTTCTATTCTCAAGCTTCCTAATTAAGAAAAGGTGCAACTCAAGTTATTTCTTTTAAAGGGAATTCATGGTAATCAAGCAAAGGTGTGATCCAAGTCCCTCCAATAAGACTTCACACTATTCAAGAGTCCTTCTTCTAAAAGGAGTGCTCGTGATATCCCGAGGCTAAGGTGGAACTTAGATCAAGTGCCAAGCTTGCTCCCTACATTCCTCACTGATAGAAGCTAAAGGTAAAAGTTCTTTCCTTTTCCTTTTTCAAATTCAATTTCAAGATCTAAATATGAAAAGATCTAATTTTTGCTAATTAAAATATGACCTAATTAACAAATCCCTTAAGCCCTTTAAAATCAATCAAAACATGATAACAAAGGCAATGACTTAAAATCCCCTCCTTCGTAAGAAGGGAGAACTGCATGGGGTTTGATTCCCATTCAAAGGGATACACAGGCTTACCGTCTCTAAGGCATTCAACTCCGCTAAAACTAACAACTTCTCCTCTCTATCACTTTCTTCACATAGTTTAGGATCGAAATTACTTTTCTTAAATAAAAATAGAAATTTTAATTCCTTTTATTATAATTGTTTTAATACTCTCTTTCTTATTTTAGTTGTTTAGATTATATTTAGGGAATGTGTGCTTTTCCTATAACCCATAAGGGCTAGAGGAAAGCTCCCCTATTTTAGCATTTTGCCTTGTAATAATTTTAAGTAATTTTTCCTTTGCTTTTCGCATCTTGTGATTATCATTATCTCATATTTGGCATGCATTACACAAGTAATATTTGTTTCATATATCATATTATATCTATTCATGCATACATAAAAACTTCTTTTTATAAAAGCTATTTTGTATTTAAGCCAAACTAATTTTTTGTATTGTTTTAATCAAAACCTAGTCCCTAAGCCCTCTTTGGTCATTCGAGGACTAGTGCTTTTCCTTGGGATAAATGGTATAATTTTGGAGTCAATTAAATTGGGTTTTCCTATAATTTTCCCAACTAAAATAAACAAAATTAAAGTGGCGACTCTCTTTGCAAATTACAACTTACAAAATTCAATTTTCTGAACTTATAGCGGGTTCTAATTGTGATGTTTCTCCCAAATGGGCATTTTTTATTTCCCTTTAGCGGATTGGACCGGGTGCTCGGGTGAGGCCTCACAGCTGGCGACTCCACTGGGGACTTCAAAATCTTTTTCAAATAAAAGATAAAGTGCACTACTGATGTGGGTCAAATTTAATACCCTAGTCCCTAAGACTAAGTATAGAGTGAGTAGGGTGTCAAACTCTTAGGAATTTGGAGCAATTATATATTAACCTGGTAATTACTAAGATGGATAGGCAAACAACAAACAAAAGATATTGATTTATTCTATCTAATCTAAAATACTAAAGTTTTATTATTACTTTAATTAATAACAATAATAATGAATAATAGAATTACAATTCAAAATTAATTTTGAACTATAAAAGTTAACAACATATAAACACATACAATGATTGGAGAATATGACCATCAGTCCTTAAAAGCAACTCTCGTTGTCAATTAAGGGTATTTTCATTTAGAGTCTACAAGCACTCTCATGACATTGTAGAGATAAACAAAAACCATTAAGTTCCATGCCAATTTTTTAACCCCTTAAAGTGGATTTCTTGTCCCTAGGTACTTTCCTATCCTTTAAGTAATTTCAATTGCATTTCCACCAAAATGTCCCAACTCTCGTTGTGAACAAAATGATTAATAAGTTATATATGGTGATCAAGCATACACAAAATAATTAAGCACTCAATTGAAACTAAATCATTCATGCATATTAAGAATGTAGTTCATAAAATTAATTCATCATTGCAATTCTAACAACCTATTAGAATAAGTACATGGTAAAATATGTCATAGAAGTAATGCAAGCATTCATTATTGAATAGTAAAATAAAGATAGAAGAAAAGAAGAAAGATTGATGAATGAAGACTCCTTTATTCTTTTGAAAATGACTTACACAATTCTTGAACTTGAAGTGCCTTTTTAGAAGGACACTTGATACAAACCAAGTACTTAATTCTAATAAGGTGTTCATAAGGATTTTAAGTAAGTTTTTCCTATCTAATACAGTAGCATCTCCCATCCAAAATAAAGCCAAATCTAAGTATTTATAAGCCCTAAGGTGTCCCAAGAAGTGCCCCTTTGAAAAAGGTGTGTTTGTAAAGAGATGTCATGAAAGGGTGCTGTAACTACTCGACACAGGGGGAGGATGACTCGGCACCATAGGTTGCTGTCACTAGTTAGCACACTTTGTCACTAGTCAGCACAGAAGGCTACTATCATGACTCGTGACAGCCTGGGATGAGTCGGCACGGTCTTGCCTCCTTGTTCTAGCCTTGCAAAAGCCTCCTTCTTCAAACATTACACCTTTTAAACTTGATATTTGCTAAGAGACACTTCAAGACTTAAAAAAAAAAAAGTTAAATGCACCAATTATATAATGAAATGAATGCATGCACACACAAAACAAATTATTATTTCATTAGTTTAGTTATACTAATTTGCATCATATCAACTACTCTTGATAAAGCAAAAGTTTGGCTTTTATTACAAAATGGCTTTTTCATGCATATTATATTAGGCTCCTTGTCCAAAATATTAGTTTCTTAGGAAAACAAAGGATAGAAAGTAACATCGAGTGGGCAACCTTCCTTAGGTCTGCTTGCCGATAGTGAAATAATCCAGCCCATAATGTATCCTCTAATCCTTTCAGAGGTGTAACGAGTATGCACGTACTATTGGACCTACATGAGGCTCCTTGACTCACATGTGGTTAGGTATATCGCATCTTTAGTGTGATGGGTTCCTTTCAAACCACCCTTACCTTTTCATGTAATGACTCATAGAACCTTCCTTTAGGATTGTATGAACCATAATACTAAACTTGGTATTTCATGAAACCTTTTTCACTCATTCATGCATAGATTGAACCTTGTGAAGGGTCTAAAACCTATCCAAACACCTTCATACCTAAAACCCATGGTCAAAACTCAAAACCTATGGTCCACCTAAACCTATGGTCAAAACCCAAAAACCATGGTCCACCTAAACTCATGGTCAAAACCCAAAACTCATGGTTCACCTAAACCCATAGTCTGGTCCTACCTAAACCTATGTTAAACTCATGGTAAAAATAAACCCATATATGGTACCCCTATCCAAATCCATGATCTTTGTCTAAGCTAAACACTGACCTAGTTCTATTTTAGTTTCATCCTTTATAATTTTTATCTAAGCCGAACACTGATCTAGCTTTCATCTTTCACAATTTTTGCCTAAGCTAAACACTAACCTAGCTTCATCTTTCACAATTCTTACCCAAGCTAAACACTGGTCTAGTTTTACCCTAAACAATCTTTACCAAAGCTAAACACTAACCTAGCTTTCATCTTTCATAATTCTTATCCAAGCTAAACACTAATCTAGCTTCATCCTTAATAATCCTTACCAAAGCTAAACACTAACCTAGCATCACTCTTAGCCTTAAACATAACCCAAACTAAATGCTGACTTGGTTTCATCTTTTACTTTACTATCCAAATCCAATGCTTCTATTTAAGCCCATTGTCCAGTCCACCATTGTCTAACTATCACCAAACCCATGGTCCACCCAACCTCTAAATCCATGGTACATCTATAACCCAATCGCAAAACCCATGGTCCCGCCATCCTTAAAGCCCATACTAAACCATCCATAAATTTCAAATCCAATTACTTGATGCTAAACTCTAACCTAGCCTTCCTAACTAAACTTTGGTTCCTTAAAAATTAAAATCCAACCTAGCTACTCAAAGTTAAAAATCTGACCTAGCTACTTAAAAGCTAAAATCAAACCTAGCTACTCAAAAGCTAAAATCCGACCTAGCTACTCAAAAGCTAAATCTGACCTAGCCACTCAAAAGCTAAAATCTAACCTAGCCACTCGAAAGCTAAAATTTGACCTAGCCACTTAAAAGCTAAAATCTGACCTAGCCACTTAAAAAGCTAAAATCCAACGTAGCTACTTAAAAGCTAAAATCTGACCTAGCTGCTCAAAAGATAAAATCTGACCTAGCCACTCAAAAGCTAAAATCTAACCTAGCTACTCAAAAGCTAAAATCTGACCTAGCTACTCAAAGCTAAAATCTGATCTAGCCACCCAAAGCTAAAATCTGACCAAGCTCGCCTAGCTAAATACCTACCTAGCTAATATCACACACCTCTACCCTCCTTTTTCCATTCCTTGCTAACCTAACCACAAGACATTGTCATTTATAAGCCTAACATCCTTGGCCCATTACTTTTAAAACCAATCAATTACCTCTAGATTGACAAATGCCTATAAACCTACCCTAAGCCTAATACCTTTGGTTCAACACACTACCCTTGGCCCAACACACTACCTTAAGCCCAATACCCTTGGCCCAATGCAATACCCTAAACCCAATACCTTTGCCCCAACACACTACCTTAAGCCTAATACCTTTGGCCCGAGTATAATACCTTAAGCCCAATACCTTTAGCCCAATACACTATCTTAAGTCCAATACCTTTGGTTTAACCTGATACCTTAAGCTTGAGACCTTGACCTATGCAACATTAGGAGATCATCAAAGGCCTAAATGCAGTCAACTTACAACATCAATAAGAGACTTTTTCCTCAAAGTGTTCATGCCCATCTTATTGCTTCTTTTCCAAGCACTTACCTTATTCTTTGACTTGGTTGTAAAGGTACCAATGGCAAGCCTGACTGACATGGAAACTCTAACCAACCTACTCAAGAGGCAAGAAGAGAACCTTTAAACTATTCTCATCTTTGCCCTAGATGCTCAACGAGCCAATTTCAATCAGTCTTTAGCTAGCCAACAATCCAGTTTCAATAATGCCCTAATCCATCTTACTTCTGCTTTCACTAATGCTTTGAGTTTCCAATGCCAACTTATCATTGATGAAGTGAGAGGAATGTTGAACCAAACTAAGCCCATCAATGCTGCACTTACCATTGACATGACCAATAATTTTACATCCTCAATCTCAAACACCAATGCCATTCTAACCTCAGCCATGCCATTAGTTTTAAATACTAACCTTGCCTCTTCTTTGAATCCTTTTCAAAGCAAGGAAAACCCCACCTCTTCTGCTATTAAAAGACCTTTAAACGTCAACATTGATGCACTAGAGCAAACCCTCACAATGGAAAAAGGGTGCAAGAAGAGCAATACCTCCACTTCCCTTTCCTCTATTGAATGGAAGGATATGGACACCTATACTCCCCTTGTTGATGTCGAGCGAGAGAGTATAGAGGTAACTGGCATGATTAGTAGGCGACCTTTGAAATCTCAACGAAGGGTTTTCACAAATTTGGGAGTTCCATTAGTAGTAGTTTATAAGAAGGCTTTGAAGGCAAGAATGGTAAAACCCCTGGAACCAAGAGTCCCCCCTAATCCCTTACCAAAGAGCTACCACCCTAATCAGTATTATGAATATCATCAAGAAGTGGGGCACCAAACTAATGCATGTAAAGCTTTGAAACATAGAATCTAATATTTGATTGATAGTGGAGATATCATCCCCCTAAAGCAAGACCCAAGACCTTAATTCAACCCTCAGTAGCATACCATAGAGAAGTTCAAGCCTAGCTAATCTGACCTGTCTAAGGTTGAATTCCAAATCTAAGTCTAAGTCTGAGCCTAAGCCTAAAAGTCTATGTCTGAGTCTAAGTCTAAGTTTGAGTCTGTCATTTGCCTAAAAGTCTAAGTCTGAGTTTGTCATTTTATTTTATTTGTCAACCATATCAGTCCTTTTTTTTATTATTTTATAATAAAGTTTCCTTTATAGTAATGCATCTATGTTTTCTTTTCATTATTTATGCATTAACTTTCTTATCTTCCTTAATTGAGTCTGACACGGATGAGCTTATAAAAAAAGAAGAAAAAAAAAAGAAAAAGAAAAGAAAATGAAGAAAAAAGGGGTAAAGATTAAATCCACCACAATTAGCATAGATCAAAATGTGGGGTGTCCTTATTCTCTTGAATCAATAAACACTTCATAAGCTCCTAACCAAAGAAGGACTTCTCATCAAATAGTTGAAGCACAAGGAGCAAGTAAAATGTAATTACCTATTGCACAATTAGGTAATCAAATGATGCACCTCAACAAAGGGCTATAAGTTCAAAGAAGACCTTTGTCAAACCCATAATCCAAAGATCAGAGCCTCTCGACATAGCAAATCATGGTGGAATGCTTTCTCCCAAATTTCATTAATCCAAGCTTGCTAAGTTGAAAATCTGAAAGGGCAGCTTAGGCAAAAGTTAGAGCTAAAAAAAAAAAAAGGAGAAAGAGAGAAAGCTCATCTAAGTCACCTTCCCTTATGTCCAAAGTTGTTAAATTATCAATCTGTTTGGTCTCATGTCTCCAAAGTCATCCTTCCTCATCAAAGGCTCATTCTTTAAGGTTACACTGTCTTCTATGCCCTTATCTTACAATAGGGCCATATCTTCCCAGAACATCATCATTTGTTGTCAGTCCATCCCATCACTTAGTTCAAAGAGTTAATACATATCTCCAGTCCATCACATCCCTATCTCTCATTTGGGACCATGATCCCCAAGTTGTCTTCGTCCATTAACCCTTTAGCCATTCCTAAAGGCTCTTTATTTTAGCCAGTGTAGTCAGTGTGTCATCAAGTCAAACCAATTAAGTTTCATTCTAGAGTCTCTTCAATCTCAAACAACCAGAAAAGCTTGACTCGCTTTTTTCCATGATTTATGCTACAAAAAGCAAAACTATACAACCTCCATGATTCTTTTTAGAAGTTTTAGCCTACCTTCAAACCATTCCTGAACTTTTCTATCCCAAGCCTCATTTGCAAATCATACCACCATTTCAAGCTCAAGTCACATACTACCCTTTTTCTGGCAAAATCTCATCATGGGTAGAACCAAAGATCCCAAGTCTCTCAAGACTCATCATCTTTGAATTCAATTTCCTTGGCAAAACTAGAACTCAAGGCATATCTCCTAAAACCTATCATCCTCAAGTTGATTAAAAAGGACTCAAACCAGTTAAGGCCCATCTCATGCCTTTTTGGCAAATATCTCATGATCTTTGAAAGATTAAATTGGCAAAACAACATAATCCCTAAGAATCAAAGCCTCTTAAAGGCTGCAAACTATTCTGATGCAGCCATGTCAAAAGGCAAACCCTTATCCACAAGCCTGTGGTATCCTTGTGAGCAAAACCTATAGCACCATTCTTGAGCCAAAGCCAGCCATCCAAAGCACCCTCATAGAAAACTATCCTCAACAACTAGAAGCCCTCACCTTGAAGCCCAAATTTAGAAGCCTTCACCATGAAGCCCAAAACCAAAAGCCTTCGTCATGAAGCCCAAAACTAAAAGCCTTTGCCATAAATCCCAAATCTAGAAACCTTCACCATAAAATCCAAACCAAAAAGGCTTCACCATAAAACTCACTCCTAAAAAGCCTTCACTATGAAGCCCACTCCCAAAAGGCCTTCATTTATGAAACCCATGATCTCCTCTAAGGCAAAATCTAACTGAACCTTCCAAAATTGTTTGCCTAGCTTGACCTTTTCCTCTAAGGCAAGATTAGCCTCCTAGGCCTAGCATCCTAACTTGATCTCTCTGACCAAGCCTTCTGAATGAACTTACCAGAAGGCCATAACTTGACCGAGCATCTAATCTCTCATGAAGCCAAACTAGACTGAGATTTTAAATGAACCTAGCCAAACCTGACTTAGCCTTCTAAGATAATCCACTCATTCTAAACAAAACTCCCCTAAAGTGAAAACTAGAAGGCCATAACTAACTAAGTCAATTGCCAGACCTAACCTTCCCTAAAACTAGACCTGACCTAAACCTTATCATCTCAAAGGACTTGAACCCCCTTATTCAAGCTTTCCAATTCAACCTTAAGCCAAACATTATTGTAAACCAAACACACCTAAACCCTGCCCGACCTCTTCCAACTATACTTGGCTTAACCTCCCAAAGTGACTTCTTCCTAGGCCAAAATAATAGCCATTGACCAACTAGCCTAATACTTGACATGCCCATTTCACCTTTAAGCTAGCCGATCAGCCAAAAAAAAAAAAAAAACAAATTGCTTTCCTTTATCATCCTAAAGTGGGGGCACCTCCCTTCCAAGTATTCACCTTTCCAAAGTGGGGGTATCTTTCTCCCAGAAGGTCAACACTCTCCTACCAAACTGACCCTTCATAGGTTCAAGATATCCAATCATTGCATAGTCAGATGCATTTCATAATAGAATAAGTTGTAAGTCAGACTTATGAATCAAAATGGATCATCTCTTTCCTACCAGACAAGGTCGTCATCATTCCTACTATACAAAAACATCATTTTTTTAACTCCTACTAAAAAGGACAGCCTTAGAATTCATACCTTAAATATGTATTAGGTATCTCTTTTAATCATATCATCTTAAGATAGCCTTAGGATTTATACCTTAAATTTGAATTAGGTGTCCCTTTTAAACGGACTCATCCTAAGATAGCCTTAGGATTTATACCTTAAATCTAAATTAAGTATCCCTTTTAATTAGACCCATCCTAGGATAGCCTTAGGATTCATACCTTAAATCTAAATTAGGTATCCATACCTTAAATCTGAATTAGGTATCTCTTTTAATCATATCATATTAAGATAGCCTTAGGATTTATACCTTAAATCTAAATTAGGTATCCCTTTTAATCAGACCCATCCTAGGATAGCCTTAGGATTCATACCTTAAATCTAAATTAGGTATCCATACTTTAAATCTGAATTAGGTATCTCTTTTAATCATATCATCCTAAGATAGCCTTAGGATTTATACCTTAAATATGAATTAGGCATCCCTTTTAAACGGACTCATCCTAGGATAGCCTTAGGATTTATACCTAAAATCTGAATTAGGTATCCCTTTTAATCAGACCCATCCTAGGATAGCCTTAGGATTTATACCTTAAATCTGAATTAGGTATCCATACCTTAAATCTTAAATAGGTATCGCTTTTAATCGGACTCATCCTAAGATAGCCTTAGGATTTATACCTTAAATCTAAATTAGGTAACCCTTTTGATTAGAACCATCCTAGGATAGCCTTAGGATTCATACCTTAAATCTAAATTAGGTATCCCTTTTGATTAGACTATCCTAGGATAGCCTTAGGATTTATACCTTAAATTTGAATTAGGTATCCCTTTTGATCAGACCTATCCTAGGATAGCCTTAGGATTCATACCTTCAATCTGAATTAGGTATCCCTTTTAATCAGATGATCCTACGATGGCCTGAGGATCATTTCACCCATAAATGTTTAGATCATCTAGGCATCCCTATGGTTCCTTTTTTTCGCCACTTTTTAAAAACTAACCATTTTCACCCAAACATATCTAGATGCCGACTTAGGCATCCATTTAGTTCATCTTACCATCCTTCATTCCAGGGTTCACTATCATTAGAATCGCCTTTTGCTCAAAGCTAATCCTAATAAGGGGGTAGCTGTGAACCCTCAAATTTGCACCCTTAGGATCTGACCATAGATTGACACTTGTTAAGATTCATACATTATGCATAAGGCGGTCCTGCTAGCTAGTTAACGAGCAGGGGTCAAGGGGGCAGCACCGTGTTGAAAAAAAATTTCTTCAAACTTGCATCTTCAAATGATTAGCACTTGATTACGAATGCATAGAATGAGACTAGGCTCAAATCGGATTAAAGATGGAGAAGAATAGGCCAAAAAATAGAATGCGGCAACCCGCGGGCCTAATGTGGTAACTCGCAGCCAGATGCGGTTACTGTAGCCACCTCTATGGTTACTGTAAAGGCCCCCGTGATGGCCAATTGGCTACCATAGCTGGTGCTGCGGTAACCGCAAACCCCTCTATGGTTGTTGCAGTCGACGTTTTAGTTACCGCAATCGTGCCTTTTCAGAATCCTACCCAAAAGTTGTTAATTTTTAGCCCCAAACTCCTCCTATAAATACCTTACACCTCGTAACAGCAAAAAGGACACAATTACATGCTTCTATACTCTCCATAAAGCTTTCTAAACCCTATTTCTAAGCTTTTCAATCATCAAAACCCTCTTTCCAAACCTCCAAATCTTTAAAATCTCATTCTAAAACCTCCTCCATCACATAAAACCTCATTCATAAGTTTCCTAATCATCTCAAAACCCCATTCACAAGCCTCCCAATCACCTCAAGTTCTATTCTCGAGCTTCCTAATCAAGAAAATGTATAACTCAAGTTATTTCTTTCAAAAGGAATTCATGGTAATCAAGCAAAAGTGTGATCCAAGTCCCTCCAATAAGAGTGCACGCTATTCAAGAGTCCTTCTTCCTAAAGGAGTGCTCATGATATCCCCAGGCTAAGGTGGAACTTAGATCTGGTGACAAGCTCGCTCCCTACAACCAAAAAAGCCAAAGGTAAAAGTTCTTTCCTTTTCCTTTTTCAAATTCAATCTCAAGATCTAAATATGAAAAGATATAATATTTGCTAATTAAAATCTAACCTAATTAACAAATCCCTTAAGCCCTTTAAAATCAATCTAAACATGATAATAAAGGCAATGACTTAAAATCCCCTCCTTCGCAAGAAGGGAGAACTGCGTGGGGTTTAATTCCATTCAAAGGGATACACAGGCTTGCCATCTCTAAGGCATTCAGCTCCACTAAAACTAACAACTTCTCCTCTCTATCACTTTCTTCACATAGTTTAGGATCGAAATTACTTTTCTTAAATAAAAATAAAAATTTTAATTCCTTTTATTATAATTATTTTAATACTCTCTTTCTTATTTTAGTTGTTTAGATTATATTTGGGGAATGTGTTCTTTTCTTAGAACCCATAAGGGCTAGAGGAAAAATCCTCTGTTTTAGCATTTTGCCTTTTAATAATTTTAAGTTGTTTTTCCTTTGCTTTTCACATCTTGTGATTATCATTATCTCATATTTGTCATGCATTGCACGAGTAATATTTGTTTCATACATCATATTATATCTATTCATGCATACATAAAAACTTCTTTTTATAAAAGCTATTTTGTATTTAAGCCAAACTAATTTTTTATATTGTTTTAACCAAAACCTAGTCCCTGAGCCCTCTTTGGTCATTCGAGGACTAGTGCTTTTCCTTGGGATAAATAGTATAATTTTAGAGTTAATTAAATAGGGTTTTCCTATAATTTTCCCAACTAAAATAAATAAAATTAAAGTGGCAACTCTCTTTGCAAATTACAACTTACAAAATTCAATTTTCTCAAGACATAGCGGGTTCCAATCATGATGTTTCTCCCAAATGGGCATTTTCGATTCTCCTTTAGTGGACTGGACCAGTGCTCGGCCGAGACCTCACAGTATGAACCCTAGGGGCTGCTGATTTGTATGATTTTGTATCCTAAATTGATTTTTGTTATGTTTGGAAGAAAAATAATGGTTTAAAGCATGTGTTTATATATTACTGTAATGATCAAAAGTACCATAAACAAGATAGAAGCGTGGTTTTCATCCTAAAACATTAAGCTAGAAAAATTTTCATGCATATATATCTGTATGGTGTTGATTCCTATGGTGTAGTGTTCTAAAATGATTTTTGTTTTAATTACATGAAAAATCTTGGTTTAATCCATGTTTTTACATATTATTGTAATGAACGGAAAGTATTAGGAGTAAGAAAATTCAGGTTTACCTTGGAATAGGGCATTCAGCCTACTTGGGAATTTTTATTCCAATGTATATAATTTTTATGTAATGTATTTTAATAATTATTGACATGGATATAAGAATAATAAATGATTAAATGGCATGTTGATTGAAGGAATGACTTTAGACAAGCCTGGAGGCAATTTGGTATACTTAAGGTTTCTTAATCCTATGTTGTGATTAATATGTGAATATGACTAAGTAATATGGAAATAGGTTTTATGATTTATGATGAGTTAATAATGAATTAATGATCTTGAATTGATGAAGAGATTGATTGAATGAATTGGTTTTAAGAGATGAGTTTGACACATGAAAGGCTATTGATAAGTTGACATATATGGAAGTGTTAAGTGCACTAAGATGATTGTTAAAGTGAACTGATATTAAGATCATGACATTGTGTTTGACTTGAGAAAAGTATTGGTATGAGTTATAATGTAATTTCATATGAGCCTATAAAGGCTAAGTGTTCAAGACTTTTAAAGTCAACATGTTATGTGCAAGTGATGAGTGCACATTTATATGCAACTCTAAGTGTATATTAATGTTATATGTGCATGGGGTAGTTATGGGATAGGATATCATGATGATTAAATAAATACTAAGTATTAAATTAAATATTATACTAGAACTTGAGGAGTTCTAGAGGTTTAAGAGCTACGAGTACTAGGAGCGAAGGAACCGTAAGGTGAGTAAACATTTTGCTATTGTTACAAGTACAAACTATCATGATTATGTTATGGGAACCTTTGAGATTCTTGAAACCCAAGTTCACTTCCATTTTAAATTTGATTATGTGATTTCTTTGTTAAGTTTGAGTTGCTAAAGGATAATTGGTTTAAAACCAATAATGTTTATTCAATGATATGAAAGACCTTTTGTAATTGTACCTTATCTACTTTCTTTCTGGAACTACACTATTATTGTACCTTTTGTTCAAAAAGTTAAACTACTATTGCTATTATAATACATGTTATTATTGCCTTAAGTGCTATTGTTATATGTGAATACCACTAGCTCTAGCTATGGTACCTGTAACCCTTTATACAGAAATCCTCATGCCGATGTGAGTAATCATCAGAACTTGTGCACATGGTCTTAACCCAATGGATAGGGGTAGTGTATCCACCTCAGCTAGAAGGGGTGGTTCTAGCAGTAGAGCCTAATCAGTTTTACAACTTTATAAGTTATGGGTTGGGAGTTGGAATTTGGTACGAGGCCACCTCTCTCTTGAGTGAATGAGCTAACACAATCATTTACTCTTTATAAGTGATAAGTGTTATAAGTGTGATTTCTACAAACCTACTAAAGTGAAAACCTTGCTAAATTGCCAACTTTGATTCATGAATTGTAAAACATGAACTATGTGTTATAAGCTTTGGGTTTCCTTCTTAAGAAGGGATATATGTTATTGTATATGCCTTATTGTTTACTCATTGAGATCATCTATCTCACCCTTTTTCCTTATGTGGTTCTAGGTGAGCAATATAAGGAGGCAAGGTGATGGCTCAAGCATTCTACTTCGCTTGGGGGATTCCTTATCCAACTCTTTAATAATACCATGCTACGATGAGTTCTTGGACGCTCTAAGAATTTTTATGGGAACTTTATTTTAGAATATTATGTTGGAGAATTTACTTAAAGTCTTATTATTATTTTCTGATGAACTGTATTAAAGTATGTTTTTAACTTTCGCAACTTAAGGTTTTTCCTTTACAAAAGAAAAGGTTTTATTAAGTTAATGCATGAGGTTTGGTATGATCCTAAGTAGTTATTGTATGTTCATGAGTGGGTTCTACCGATATGGGTGACCTTATATCTCCTCATGTTCTAGGACCGTCATGCCTTAGAAATTGGGATATGATAATTTGATGATATCTAAGGTCATTTGGGATAGAGAAAAGTGGTTTGGAAATGTTAAATTGAATTATGGAGATGTAATACCCAAGGATTTCATAACTTATCCTAGTTACTAATGATATTAGAGGATAAGATTTTTAAACGTTAGCATAGTATAAAAATGAAATGGAATAAGTTAGAAACTTTATGACATCATTTGAAACATTTGCCTAGTTTATGATTCTATTGTAATTAATTATGCTTTAGTGAATTAAATAAAGCTCATATGATATCTTATAAGGTATATGAAGAAGATAGAGTATATGATTTACAAAGTCAAAGTGAAAGGAAAGAAAGAAAATTAAAAGGAAAGTTTTTAAGTATGTTATTGGGCTTATGGGCTTATTAATAGGCTTTGGAACATCTAAGGCCCATGCCCAACATTGGCGATTAGCCTATAGGCCCAAGGTTGAAGCAAACATCAAGCTTATTAGTGGTATGCCCAATAAAAATTTAATGTAGAGATGGATTGTAGCAACCAAAATTAACCTAAGTCAAATACTTAACCAAGTTGGATTTTTAATCTTCCTACAAAAATTACTAGATGCATCCTTTTAGCATTTCAATACTTCATGATGAACATCACTTGAATTGATGAAATCTTGACCATCCAAATAAAGTAGTGATGGAATATTGGGCACAAATTAAGTGGAAGCAACATAGTGGGTGAAATTTCAAACAATTTAAAATTTCACTTTCACCAAAATGAGTCCAATAAACATTCAAGCAATCTACTAATTAGTGTGTAAAACACATAAGAAAGAAACAAGATCAAGTGGTAATCATATTACCTCTTGAAGCCTATGAACTTTAGGTCTTCTTTCCTCTCCAAAAGCTCCTCAAATGTTGAGCCTCTAGATTGTCCAATCCAAGCTCTACCTCAAAGGCACATTTTGATTTGTTTAGATCTTCTTAATTCTCTCTCTTGGTAGCCCAATTGAATACAAGATCTTCTAACACAAATCTTTGATGTTTTGATTTCTTTTAATTGCTATGGATTTATCTTTTCAACACAGGTAACCTTTCTTCATTTACAAAGAACAAAGAACAAGAAATCAAGAACAAGAAAATTGAAGAACTCTTCTTCCTTTTCTTTTCTCTCAATACTTAGTTACTAAGGTTTCTATTTGGAAAAGATGTGCATAAAACCTCTTTTTTAACAACATCATTTTCCTTTTATATAGCCAACAACTATGTTGTCAATTAGGGAACAAATTAGATATTTAATTTGCTTTATGCCTAAGGGTTAAATAGAAAAGACCATATTACCCTTTATGGTTCTATGATTATTTCAATTAGACCTTATATAGTTAAAAGACCATTTTGACCTTAGTGCACTTTCTCTAACCCCTAAACTCATCATATGGGCTTTAGGGTTATAGAAAATATCTAACCCCTAAACTCATCATATGGGTTTTAGTGTTATAGAAATTCTTTAACCCCTAAATTGCCTCTCTCTTTTTCTCAAAGGGTTTTTTCCAAAGCTTAAAATTAATTCTTTTAATTCATCCATAATTTTAATTAATTTAATCCTTCTCATTTATATCTTATATAAATTAGGATTTAATTAATAAGAAATCATTTTTGATTTAAACTTCAAGACATGCTAGGGTCTTTGTAAACTTAATTACAAGTTCAATTCTTTTACTATTAATCAATTAATTAAACACTTTAATTAATTATTATGGTAAACATTTTATTCTTCAAAGGTGAATACTTTGGTGTGACTTTCTAAGTTCATGTCTAATTAGTAATAGGATTGAGAAAACACTTTTCTCTACTAATGTGAAATCGTTATTTCACCTTTAGTCCCATAAGTCATGAGTGATGCCTAGCATTGCATATCATGACTACATAATTAGAATGAATATGATTGTTAAATCACTTATTTATTTCATGGATAATATATAAGTACTAGCACAAACTTTGACTATTGTCTAGTTGATCAAAATGTAGATTAATTAAACTAAGCTGAATTAATTAAGCTAACCTAAGAAAGCAAGTAAATGATATTGATGGAAATAATCTAGGCAAAGCTAATCTAAATATAAATCTCCCTAGTTTCTTATGCATATCAAACAATGGATTGATTTGGACTCTCACTAAATTAGATAAAAACCTTTCTCAAGTGATTAAATCCCTAACTTCCTAAGTATTACAAGGGAATCTCTTCTCAACCTATAATCAAATAGGAGCACCATAAAGTTCAAGAGATTAACATCCAAAGAAGTTTTGTAAGCCTATCTCTAGCACCCTAATCAACTCTCTATTCCCATGAGTGATCTATCTATGTTAGGGTATCTCTACTCATCCAATATAGAAACAATATCCAATCAACAAGCTAGCAATTGCTAATTAGAATAAGAAGATTTATCATGAAAATAAAATAACCAAAGATGAATTGATTAAAGTTTAAATCCTTCCGTCTATATAATCAAAACTAGGGTTCATTACAAATAGAATTAGTTTATATTAAAATTGAAGAACAAAGATGCAGAAAATAAAAGAGGGAGAAATCTCAAACAAATTTAGGAGATATTCTTTAAAATCTTTTCTTCAATCTTCTAGATTCACTTGGATTTTGGCCTTTGATTCAATTAAATCCTCAATATCTCTAGCTTCAAGCCTCTCCCATGACTTTAAGGCTTAGCCAACACTTAAATCTTCATTTTTGCTTTGTGGTGGCTCTCACTTGCTTTTTGTGTCAGATTCTTTATATAGGTGCAATTCTGGGTTTAGGAGATGACTAGTGGCATGGCCGTGTCACTGGGCATATTGACGTTGTGGTTGCATGCCTCGCTAAAGACATGGGCACTGACACCCCTATGTCACTGGGCGTATCGTAGTCGTATCGTAGCTACTACAAGACTATATGAATGTCACAGCCATTGACACGATCATGGCATTGGGCGTGTCGAAGCTATTGCCAAGCTATATGAATGCCACGACCATTGACAAGGCTATGTCGCTGGGTGTGTCACTGGGCCTGTCGTAGAGATGAACTTCAATCCTTTGCCCATTTTCTTCCATTTTTGCTCTTTGGCTTCGCAGTTTCTTGATAAATTGATCTATGGCTCCTAAAAACATAAAAGAACTCTGGAAAGATACTAAACAAACAAATCAAACTCAATTTAAGGATAAAATACATTAAGAACAAGGGGTAAAATTTAGTTAATTAAACACTTATCACACATATCCCTTTATAGGGTCCATAATTCATAAATTCATGGTTTGAAATTTACCAAGGTTTGCAAAAATCAACTTATAAACTTATAACTTATAAAGTTGATGGCCATTAGCTCATTCACTTAAGGGAGAGGTGGAATCATACCAAATTCCAACTCCTAACTTAAACTTGTAATGAGTCATGAAACTGATCAGGCTCTACGGCTAGAACCACCCCTTCTAGTTGAGGTGGATACACTATCTCTATCCATTAGGTTAAGACCATGTGCACAGGTACCAATGCTTACCCACATCGACACGAGGATTTTTGCATAAAGGGTTCATAGATACCATAGCTAAAGCTAATGGCAACCACTTATAACAATAGCATTGAAGAATGCAATCACATGTAACATAAGAACAATAGCAGTTTCACTTACTAAACAAAAGATAAATAATAGTGTAGTTCTAGAAAGAAAGTATGATAAGGTTCTTATCAATGAATAAACAATATTAGTTTTGAACAAATTGTCCTTTAGCAACCTAAACTTAATAAAGAAATCATTTAAATAGAATTGATAAATAAAAGAAACTTGGGTTTCAAGAATTTCAAAGGTTCAATATCATGATAACTTATAGTTAAAACATGAACATAATATTTACTCACCTTGTGGTTCATTTGCTCCTAGTACTTATAACTCTTGAAGTTCTAATAATCCTCAAGCTCTATTATACATTAAAATTCAATACTTAGCATTTGCTTAATCATTATGCTATATTATCCTATATCTACCCTATGCACATATAACATTCACATAAACTTAGAGTTGCACTTAGAAGTGCACTCATCACTTGCATATAACATGTTGACTTTTAAAGTCTTGCACACTTAGCCTTTATAGGCTCACATGAAATCACATTATAATTCATACTATGACTTTCTAATGTCAAACACAATATATCATGATCCTAATATCAATTCGATTTAACATTCATCTTAGTACACTTAACACTTTACATATATATCAACTTAACAAGTAACCTTAAAGAGTCATGTTTATCCCTTTTGAAGAAATCATACCATCCATCTCATAGTCAATTTAAGACCATTAATTCACTATTAACACATCATAAGACCCATTTCACTTGTCACTTAATCATATACACATATTAATCATAACATAGTAATAGGGTTAGTAAATGGCCAAATTATCTCAAGGTTTGTTAATCCATCAACCAACATGCAATTAAATCATTTATTATTCATGTTTACATGCCAATAATCATTGAAATATGTCATTCAAAAATTAATTACATGTTTAATCATTTTATCACTAATCAATTAATTAAACACTTTAATTAATTATTATGGTAAACCTTTTACACTTGGAAGGTGATCACTATTGGGTGTTTGATTTTCTAGGTTTATGTCTAATTAGCAATGGGAATGAGAAAACATTTTTCTTAACTAATGTGGAATACCCACTTCACACTTAGTCCCATAAGTCATGAGGGATAGCAAGCATTTGATGTCACAACTACCTAATTAGAAATGAATATTTATAGTTGATAACTTTAAATATCACCTGGACCACTGATCATAAATCATCATGCACTAGAATCACTTTATTAAAGATCCCAATCTTACTAGGGTAATGGTTTATGTCAAACCCTAATGTACCTCGATTCTATGTCCTTATCTCAGTTTTGATTCTTGATGAGATTAGATTCCTACTAAAAACTCTTTCTAGTGAATCTCACTGTCTTAGCTAAGAACTTAAGTATTAAGAATAACCAGATAGCATAGGATCTTAACCTCGTTTACTCGAGGTAATGAATTTTATCATGGTGATCACTTACCTCTATACATAACAAATTAAAACCATTAGATGCCATATATCTGTACATGAATAGTACATCTATCTAAGTAGTAATAAATTCTAACCACCTATGTATGAGATATAGTATGCCTCAAGTCAAAGGATTATATGCACTATTATGATCTAGATGATAAATAATTGACAAGTAGTAAAACCCTATATTATTATCATCTAACATCACAGTTTGACTATTCATCCTATGAATATCCACATGTTTGTATTGACATCGCATGTCAAACAGCATGAGACTCACTACCTCTATAATCATTTGTATCACATACTAATTATAGAAAACAAACAAAGGTGATGGTCTTCTGGAATTAATGATGCTCAGTCATTAATCCTATGACCATGAACATATTTAAAATATGTGTACAAGAGCGATCTGTCTCCCACATTCTCAATACTTAAGAATAGATCCTCTTACAAATACTTAAGGACTATATTCAATAATATGAAACCCTTTTCATATTGTGAATATATTTATTATGCCATTGGGAATTAATATCTACTATTACATAACTATTATTGGCTTCTAGGGCACATACTATTTTCAATCTCCCACTTACATTAGAGCCATTCTGCTTAGTGTCAAAACTCATCTTCTCAATATGAAGTTTAATTGTCACTAACTTTTGACTTTAGTCAATGGATTAACCAAGTTAATGGTTAATGCTATTTTTTGCAAGGCTAGAATGCCCTATTCCAACAATTGATTTGATAATATCTTAATGCCTTTCCAAATATTCTAGATTTCAGTGTGAGAATTGAGTTCCCTTGCCATAAGCTAAGGCTTCATTATTATCACAGCAGAGAGATACTTGTGATGTACTGGAAAAACTCTTAAAACAGTCCATAACAGCTGAATCCAAAATAGTTTCTTATTTACAACATCTTATGTAGCAAAATTTGGCATCCATAATGAAGTTTGTAGTAATAATTTGCTTAGAGCTTTTCTAGCAAATTATTTCTTCATCATAGATAACAACAATCCCATTAATAGACTCTTTATCATTTATGTAGTAATATTCTACATTTGTCAAAATTAAATCTTAAATACTTCTCAAGTACTTTAGAATAATTTTGATTATATTTCTAATAATATAATCCTAGAAAGGATTAGAATCTATTAGTCATACTAACAACATTCTCGATATTCGGCTCATTATATAACTCTTGTATAATTTAGATTTCTTATAGTTGCACTATAAGGAATCCATGGCCATACTTTCTTTGGGTATCTAGGGAATCAACCCTTAAAAAGTGGACATCGAAATTGTAGGAAATAAAATTTTGGAATTAGCATGTTGAACTTTTCAATATCTTTCCCAAATAACAACTTAGACATATTTAACAATCTCTTCAATCTATCTCTATAGATATGAATTAACAGGAATGTAAATATATACCTCAAGTCTAAATGAAGAAAGTAATGGTAAAACCATTCTACAAATGCAAATATATTAATACTTCTACAAACTAATGTGTTATTCATGTGCAAAAACTTGAAAGTGAGGATACTCCCACTATCTTTTTGTACATTAAGGATTCATCTTGTGATGATACAACTCATTAAGGTATTGCATACTTTAGAATTTTCTTAGGACTCTAAGCCTTTAGATTTATTCCACAATTATGTTTTCTTTTCAAGAGAAAGAAAACTAGTATTGACATTTATATGTCAAACTCATAATCATTATGCATTACTATATCGTATGTAGCTATAATAGAATCATCTCATAATTTGCTTCATCATGAATATACAACTTTTGTGCATTCATATAAAGTAAATTATATTTTTCTTAAGATTAGATATTTTACTATCTCATGATTTACTTCATCATGAATATATAACTATTGTATGTTCATATAAAGAAAACATATCTTATAGAAAAATTAGAAATTCTATTAAACCTTTAGTAGCTTATAAGGATAAAACATTTAGTTAGTTTTAGACTTTTCACAGGGTTGATCAAATTTTACTTTGATCATTTTATTGGATATTATTGGATGACATTCACCCAATCATTCTATCTTGCTCAATATGTCACTTTCTTTAATAGACACTTTATTAAGAAGTAACATTTTTGCTAACAACTCTTTGTTATGCAAAAGATAGAAATACTATCCTAAACCACCTTTGGGATATCCAATAAACCTTATCTTAATTAGAATTATCTTCCAATTGTCTAACTTTAGCTTATTAAATAAGCTAGATATCTCAAATCAAATTATGAATAAGAATTTTGATATCTATCCATATCATATCATATATGATTTAGGATTAGATAGATTTTGGAGAAAATTCCATTTAAGAATATTATGCTATTATTTGCAAATTTCCATAAGGAATACACAAAACTTTTATAGTTCATCATCTATTACATCATATCATATACATTGTAATTTATTATTTTGAGTATACAATCATATATGGTTTTCCCAAAAAGAATTATGATTATATGCCAATTTTATATTTAGGGAATTCCTCAAAAATTGGTAATCGAGTTCTCCCCACTTCGATCAAATCAAAGGGTTATAGTACTCTTTCCCTTTTGTATGGTACTCTTTCCCTTTTTGTATGAAATATATTTGATTCTAGCCTAAAAGAATCAAATATATTTGTGTCACATCTTAACTTTTGAGATATGATAGTCCTAAAACATGGGGAGACATAAGGTTACCCACACCCGTAGAACCCATTGACATATATACAAATCATGCTTAGGATCGTAACAAACCTTATACAATAACTCATTTATAACATTACATAAAACCATTAATTTTAAAAGATAGTAATTAGATACTTCACATATAATCCATAAGGAAAATAATATTCATAATTCACGCAAAAACCTTAATAAATAATATCTCAAAATAAACATCAAAAATAAATATTCCTAGAGCATCTAATGACAACACTTCATAGCATGGTATTATTAATGTCTCTAATAAGGAATTCTTAAGCAAAGTAGAATGCTTAAGCCATCACCTTGCCTCCTCACATTTGCTCACCTGGAACCACACAATGAAAAAGGAAAAGGGGTGAAATAGATAATCTCAATGAGTAAACGACAAAGCACATACATTAACACATATTCCTTTAAGAAGGAAACTCATAGCTTATACATATAGTTCATGACTTTCAATTCATAAATCAAGTTGCATTTTAGTAAGGGTTCAATTTAACAAGTTTGTAAAAATCACACTTATAACACTTAGAGAGTGAAGGCTACTACTCTATCACTCAAACACTTAGAGGAGAGGTGGCCTTAAACCAAATTCCAACTCCTATCACTTATAAGGCATGAAGCTGATCAGGCCCCACAGCTAGGACTGCCCATTTCTAGTTGAGGTGGATACACTACCCTTATCCATCGGGTTAAGACCATGTGCATAGGTTTTGAAGATTACCCGTATCAGCATGAGGACTTCTGCAAAAAGGATTAAAAGTACCATAACTAGAGGTAATGATAATCACATATAACAATAACATTTAGGGCAACAATAACATGTTTCACAATGGCAATAGTAGTTTAACCTTTTGAACAAAAGATACAAGAATAGTGTAGTTCTAGAAAGAATATAAGTTGGGGCAATTATCACAAAAGAATCATTATTGGATAAACAAAATGGTTTTTTGGACCAATTATCCTTTGGCAACCCAAGCTTAACAAAGAAATCATTAAGTTCATTTGAAATGGAAAATAACTTAGGTTTCAAGAATATCAAGGTACACATAATATGATATCACATATTTGTAACATAACATAATATTATTCACACTTGCAACATGAATATAGTGTTTACTCACCTTGTGGTTCCTTCGCTCTTATTTCACGTAGCCCCTTTAAAACTCTAAAGCTCCTCAAACGCTATCATGATATTTAATTCAATACTTAGTATTTATTTAATCATGATGCTATCCTATCCCATAACTACCCTATGCACATATAATATTCATATACACTTAAAGTTGCACATATAAGTGCACCTCATCACTTGCACATAACATATTGACTTTAAAAGTCTTGCACACTTAGCCTTAATAAGCCCATATGAAAACACATTACAACTCATGTCTATACCTTTCTAAGGTCAACACAATATCATTATATTAATGTTAATTCACTTTAGCAATCATCTTATAACACTTCCATATATGTCAACTTAACAAATAACCTTTCAAGCATTAGACTTATCTCTTATGACCAATTCACTTAAACAATCTCTTCATCAATTCAAGATTACTAATTCATTATCAAATCATCATACAACTTACTTCCATATTATCCAATCACATTCACATTCTAATCACAACAAAAGGTTAAGATACCTTAAGTATACCGTAAGTATACCCAAGTGCCTCTAGGCTAGTCTATAGTCATCCTTCAACCAACATGCAATTTAACTCTTTATCATACATATATATATATGCCAATAATCATTGAAATACATCACATAAAAATTGTAGACATTGGAATAAAAATCCCATGGTAGGCCGAATACATCATCAAGGGAAAAATTGAATTTTTCTTACTTTTCGCACTTTCTGTCTATTACAATAATATGTAAAAATATGGTTTGAATCAAGATTTTTCATGTAAACATAACAAAAATCATTTTAGAAAATTAATCTACATGAATCAGTAGCAATAGGTATGTTTCATACATGAAAATTCAAATTTTGGGTTTTAGGATGCAAAACCATGAGTTTTCTTGTTTTTGGTATTTTCCGGTCATTACAGTAATATGTAAACAGGTGGTGCAAACCATTATTTTTGTTCAATCACAAAAAATATCAGTTTAGAACATCTTTATGTATGATTCAAAAGCCACAAATAATAATTATAAAAAAAAATTCCAAGTTTTAAGGCTTAGGAAGAAAATCATGAGTTTTCGCGCTTTTTGTACTTTCCATTCATTATAGTAATATTCAAACACATGATTTAAGTCATTATTTTTATCCAAATAAAACAAATATCAGTTTGGAATATTAAACATCACAATTTGGCATCCATACACTTATCAAACCATAGAATTTTCTAACTTTCAAGTTCTAGGACGAAAACCTTAAATTTCTTTGTTTTTTGAAACTTTTTGGTCATTACAGTAATATGCAAAAATATAATTTAATCCAATATTTTTAATCAAAATATATCAAAAATCAGTTTAGAAATCAATGTTGCAGAAATTGCCCCCTAGTGATGTTTATGCATAAAAATTTCAATTTTAAGTTACAAGATTCACCTTTGGAGAAATCGCGCGGAAAGATTTATGTTTTCGGTAGAGAATTAAATTTCTCTCTCAAAAACTCATCCAAACAGAATTAAATCTATAAAAATCAGTAAACAAATAATTCAAAATAATTTTCTCATAATTTATTTCATAGAAATCAGATAGAAAATTAAAAGAGAAGAAAAACTTATGAATACGGGCGAGAAATCGCAAAATTGAAAGGTATTTTCTTAATTTTGGTAGAGAGGAATATTTTGGGAGAATTTTTCTGTCAAAATATAGAAAAATAGAGTGGTGGTTGCTAGGAATAGAAAGGTAGAGTTTTGGGCAATTTCCACTAATACCCTTAATGAGCTAGGTTAGGAGAGTTTTTGGGTAATGGGCTTTTAGGCATTTAGGCTTTTTATTTAACTTAAGGGCTGATTATAAGTAATTAAAATAAAAATATTTTTCTCATTATTTTCTGTAATATTTTCCCTATAAACATTTATTTGAAAATTATTTTAAAATACTCATAAAATTATTTTATGCTTAAAAATTGCCTTTATGCATGAAAATTCATTTTATTTAAATAAATTATTTTATACTAATGCACTTCATGTAAGTTATTTATTTCACAATAATAACTCATTTTATATATATTAAAATTAATTTAACATGCCACATACTCATTGATCACATAGCACAAAAATTTCCATAAAGCACACATTAACTTTAATTAGTTCTAAGTTAAGCAAATTGTCACAAAAATTTTTAGGGTAGGTGTGGGTTGTTACAATTTGCAAGTGGGTTTGTCAATTTCACATTATCAAAATGCAAAAAATAATAAGATTAATAACTAATGTAATTATGTAGCTACCATAATGATTTGGTCTTTAATCAAAATGGTAATCCTACTAATTTGATGAATCCTATACTTTCAAATAGGAAAACGAAAATCCTATTGGGGTGGATTTCTAGTAGGTGATTAAATTCTTATTAGATTATCACAAATTCCTTAGATACACATTGTCATTAGGAATTTTGATATCTAACAAGTGAACAACACTTGTTCATCATAACTCTTTGTGAGGTTCAATCAATCTGGTTCCTAGTGTTTCCAACCGTAGATATGTATTGTTGTTATTGGCCTTTCACGCTAGTCAAGTCAAACCCATTAGACCAACAAGTATAATGATTTGAACATTATATGTCTCAGATACTCATTGTCATTATAGACATACAATGTATCATATACTCGTAACATCACATGCTTAACAATAACTTCAAGAAAACATTCAAACTAAATATATTACCCCTATGTATCCATAACCGATGACATAAATGTTTGAATTTTCTTGAACTATTGTTCTAATGGAGAACCATGACTCAATATTTTCTATAAAAGATTTTCGGGCTTTATTGATTAGTCTCACTTTACACATTATCCATTTTAAACATACATCATATGCATTCATATATATCATATAAATATTTCATAAAATGGACAACATGCATATAGGTATGATCATGGATTCTATGGATCCACTTCCTAGCCATAAGGAATGGATATAGGATTTAGGTTAAACAAATTACAAATATGAAATTACAACTTTTGTATCTTCATGCTCTCACTAGGCATCTTCATGGGTTGAACCTCTTCTTGTTCTTGCATCTCTACATCTCTATATGTACATTAGTAACCTTGGCATTCCAAGGTGAGATTAGAAAAACAAAAGAGCTTATAAGCTCAATGAAAAAGATTTATAACCTAAATGAGTAATTAACATTTAATTACATCCCATCAAATAATAAAATTAATTATTATATGTCCACATTAGAAATCATACATTACGGTTTCTAAATCCATGATCAACCATCCATGCCTCTCAAACAACAACAAAACATATGTATACAACAGTTGCATTTATAGATATGTTGTTCATCATTGGAACATTTCCAAAATATCCATTTTGAATATCATATATTCAATGTTTCTATAGCTCAAAATCATATTTTAAGTCATAGAAATGTATTTGATTGAAAAATTAATCCAAAATAATTTTGGAAAAAATTAAAGTTGGGTATAGACATAGAGCATTTCGCAACCACCTTGTGCAGCCGAGATACGGATTTCTTTGATGCAAAATATGAATTGTGGTTGTGATTCTCTAAATCAACACAAACAAAGTTTGTTCTGATCTACTAATTCATGGGTGTGACACCATTTTTCGTAATCATGATTTACCAATCATAGTTGCGATATTTGATTCACGCGTGTGAATTTTGTGTTTGACAGCACAACATTTGTGCACTAACTCATTTTCAACCAAATCAAAACCTCCAAAACAACATATGTAAAGGTTTTATAGAGAAATTAAGTGGCTCTGATACCAATTGAAGGAATGGTGGAGCCAAATGTAGTGGAAGGGAGGTGGTGAGGTGAAATTTTAAACATTTTAAAATTTCACTTCACCTAATTTTGTCCAAAATTCATTCAAGCAATCAATTAATTTTTGTGTAAAATACTAATGTATAGAAAGAAGAAGGAAGAGTAATCCTATTACCTCTTATAAGTTCCTTCTTTCTTTAACAAAGAGCTTCCCAAGTGTGAAGCCTCTAGATCATCCACACTTAGCTCACCTCTAAGTTTCTACTTAGTTTCTTTAGTATTCTTGAATCACTCTCTTGGTTGCCCAATGTGATTCAAGATTTTCCTCAAAATCCTTTAGAAAGTTTAAGGTTTGTCTTTGGTTTGTTTTGGACAAACACATTATCAATTTTCAGGCAATTATTCTTTCACAAAGAACAAAGAAAAGAATTAAAGATCAAAAGAAAAATTTAAGAAACACTTTCTTTATAATTTCTTTCTCTCTCTCAAATCTCTTTCTCTAAGATGCTTCAAACATGAAAAATGGTGTTCACTTACTATGAAGAAAATGAATATAAAACTCTTTTAGACTTATTTTCTTCAAGACTTAACTCTTAAGTCTTTACAAAGACTTAAATGCCCTTTCACATTCTTCTAGCTCACCATTCGGTGAAGGAGCAAAGTGGACTTTGCATCTTCAAATGGTGAAATGACCATTTTATCCTTTAGGGGTGAAATGACCATTGGGTATTTACACTAGCCAAAAGATGTAATTATAATTTTAACTTTAGTAGAAAATTCTCTAACCCCTAAACCCATCATATGAGCTTATGAATAGTGAATTTTCACTAACACCTAAATTACCCCTTTTCCATATCACATATGGGTGTAGGTCACATCTCATGTGTTAAGGGTTTTTTACTGAGCTTAAAATTATGTCTTTAATTTAGTCCAAATTAATTTTTAATTTAATCTTTCTCATTTGCATTATATACAAATTAAGATTTAATTGAATAGAAGCCCTTATAGATTAAACATCAGGACATGCTAGGGTCCTTGCAAATTTAATTACATGTTTAATCATTTTACCACTAATCAATTAATTAAACACTTTAATTAATTATTATGGTAAACCTTTTACACTTGGAAGGTGATCACTATTGGGTGTGTGACTTTCTAGGTTCATGTCTAATTAGCAATAGGAATGAGAAAATATTTTTCTCTACTAATGTGAAATTCCCACTTCACACTTAGTCCCATAAGTCATGAGGGACAACTAGCATTCCATGTCATGACTACCTAATTAGAAATGAATGTTTATAATTAATAACTTTAAATATCACATGGACCATCAATCATAAATCATCATGCACTAGAATCCCTTCATTAAAGAACCCAATCTCATCTAGGGTAATGGTTTATGTCAAACCCTAATGTGCCTTGATTTTATGTCCTTATCTTGTTTCTAATTCTTGATCAGATTAGATTCCTACTAAAAACTCTTTCTAGTGAATCTCACTGTTTTGTCTAAGAACTCAAGTATCAAGAATAACCAAATAGTATAGGATCTTAACCTTATTTACTCAAGGTAATTAATTCTATCTTGGCTTCCTCTTACCTCCATACATAACAAATTAGAACCATCACATGCCATATATCGGTACATGAATAGTACGTCTATCTAAGTAGTAATAAATTCTAACCACCTAGGTATGAGATATAGTATCCCTCAAGTCAAAGGATTATATGCGCTATTATGATCTAGATGATAAATAATTGACAAGTAGTAAAATCCCATATTATTATCATCTAATGTCATAGTTTGGCTATTCATCCTATGAACATCCATATGTTTGCATCGACATCACATGTCAAGCAGTATGAGACTCACTGCCACTATAATCATCTGTATCACTTACTGATTATAGAAAACAAATAGAGTAATGGCCTTTCAAAATTAATAATGCCTAGTCATAAATCCTATAGCCATGAACATATTTTAAATATTTGTACAAGAGTGGTTTATCTCTCATATTCTCAACACTTGAGAATAGACCCTCTTACAAATGCTTAAGGACTATATTCATTAATATGAAACCCTTTTCATATCATGAATATATTTATTATGCCATTAGGAATTAATTTTTATTATTACATAACTATTATATGGCTCCTAGGGCACATACTGCTATCATTGAAGAGAAACCCCCCAGCTTGCTTTGCAAAGCAAAGAGCAAATGCAAAGTAGTTTGCTTGAAATTAATGCTTTTCAAACTCTAGAAGTTGGTGCTTTGAAGCGTAGAGATGTCCTCTATATATAGGAGGAGGATTGGAGCATATAAGGCATCAAATTCCAATATGGGACTGTAAAAAATAGGGTTTTTGCTAGAGTTGCCATAGAAAGTTTTGCAGCACCACATAGCTATTTGCGGTAGTGCTACATCGCATAGGCCTTTGCTACAATGCCACAAGTCTTTGCGGTAATGGGCCTGTTTTGGCCCATTTTGCCTTTTTCTCCCATTCTTGCTCATTTCTTGTATGTTTTTCATGATTCTAGTTGCATTGTACTCATTACTCAGTCTCAAATAATTTAAAAGGGTTCAAATGCCAAAAGGAAATGTTTTGACTTTCCTATTTTGAGAGTTTTTGACTTTTGAAGGTTTGTTTACCGAGCCTAAGTGCTTTTAAGGTTTAAACACATACTGGAAGGTGCAAAATTAAGTGTTCATAGCTGCCTCCTCATTAGAATTATCTTTGTTAGAAAGGCAATTATGATGATAGTGAACCTATGAATGGGAGATGGTGAAAGGAACCAAATTAATGTCTAAGTCATAGTTTAGATATTTGGGTAAGAAGTGTGATTGAATTTTAAGGAAGATGTCCCTAGTATATTTGGGAGATCCATTAGCTAGTAGCATTTGATAATTATCCTTTTTGGTGGGAGTTAAAAGTGATGTTCTTGTATGGTAGAAATGATAATCTTACCTAGTAGGAAAAAAGGCGACTCTATCTGATAGGATTAATAAAATGGTCATCCTGTCTGATGGGAAAGAAGGCGACAATCCTATCTGGTAGGAAAGAAGGTGACCCTGTCTAATAGGAATCGACGAAATGGTGATCCTGTCTAGTAAGAATGATAATCCTATTGGGTAGGAATGATGATCTTGTCTAGTAGGAAAGAAGGTGACCTTATCTAGTAGGAATCAAAGAAATAGTGATCCTGTTTGGTAGGAATGATGATCCTATCTGGTAAGAAAGAAAGCGACCTTGTCTATTCAGAATTGTTGAAGTGGTGATCTTGTCTTGTAGGAATGATGATCCTATCTAGTAGGAGTGATGATCCTAGCTAGTAGGAGTGATAAAGATAACCATCCTATCTGGTAGGAAAAAGTAATGGCCCTTTCTGGTAAGAATGAAAAGTGAGGATCCTATATGACAGGATCAAAAGGATGACCATCCTGTATGGTAGAAATGGTAAATATAACTGACATTGAAATTGATATTTTAAAAGGGATTGATTCAGATTGAAAGGGTTGATGATCTATCTTACTTCGAGAGATTGATGATTCATCTTGATTCATTAGCCTGTTTAATGTAAAAATGCTAGATAATTATGCAATGATCAGATACCTTAAACCTATGAAGGGTTAGCCTGATATGAAAGTGTTGATCTTTGGAAGAAAGATGCCCCCATTTTAGAAAGCTAAATATTTGGAAGGGAGGTGCCCCCACTTTAGAATGATAAAGGAAAGTGATTTGGTCATTTGGTTTTTGGTTGATTGGCTAGCTCAGAGATGAAAATAGGCATATCAAGTGTGAGGCTTGTTAGTCAATGGCTATCAGTTTAGCCTAAAAAGAAGTCGTTCTAGGAGGTCAAGCAAAGGTGGTCTTGGAAAAGATTAGGCTAGTCAGTTTGAAAGACTTAGATAGGTTTGACTTTGGAGAAGATTTGGTTTGAGGTTAGATTAGAGAGTTTGACTAGAAGGCTCAAGTCTTTGGAAATGATTAGGTTGGAAGCTTTAGGGAAGGTCAATTTAGCAGGTTTATCTTCAAAGAAGTTCATATGGAAGGCTTAGTTAGGTCTGGCACTTCGGCTTGGTCATGTTACAACCTTTAGGGAGTTTATTTGGAAAACTTAGTCAAGTTCTGCCTTAGGCTCGGTTAAGTATTACTTAGAGGAAAGGTTAGGCTAAGAAATTAGTTAGGAAAGGCTTGGTTAGATTTGGCCTTAGAGGAGATTATGGTCTTCATAAATGAAGGCTTTTTGTGAATGGGCTTCATAGTAAAGGCTTTTAGGCTTAGGCTTCATGTGAAGGCTTTTTAAGAGTGGTTTCATGGTAAAGGCTTTTGGGCTTGGGCTTGATGGTGAAGACTTTTTGAGAGTGGTTTTTATGGTGAATGCTTTTTAGGCTTCACTGTGAAGGCTTCTTAGTTTGGGCTTTATGGTAAAGGCTTTTGGGCTTGGACTTCATGGTGAAGGCTTTTTGGGAGTGGTTTTTATGGTGAATGCTTTTTGGGCTTCATGGTGAAGGCTTATTGGTTTAGGCTTCAAGGTGAAGGCTTTTTGGTTTAGGCTTCATGATAAAGGCTTTTTGGTTTGGGTTTCATGGTGAAGGCTTTTAGGCTTGGGCATAATGGTGAAGGCTTCTTAGTTTGGGCTATATGGTAAAGGCTCGAAGGCTTTGGTTAAGGGTGTTTTAGACCTTTGGAAGATGTTGGCTTTATCTCAAGTGCAATGCTATAGGCTTTAGTTATAAGGATATCGCAGGCTCATGAATGGAAGATTGCCCTTTGTCATGGTTGTATCAAATTTTCAATGCCTATCGGATGGTTAGTAGGCTTTGACTTATTTGGACTTTATAGGTGATGTAAGTTGCCAAGGAGGCTTGGTCTTTTCAAGGATGATGAGATTTTGCTAATAAGACGTGGAATGATTGGATTTTGAGTGGTTCAAGCCCTTCTTAGGCTTTGTAGGACATGACTTGATTTTAGTTGTAATAAAGAGAGCTAACTTTGAGGATGATGAGTCTTGAAAGACTTGGAATCTTCAGTTTTGCCCATAGGCCTAGCCCTTAAAAGATGATGAGACTTTGCTAAGGAAAGGGTGGTACGAGGCTTCAGTTATGAGGTTTAAACTTGAGGGGTTGGTATGATTTTTCCAATGAAGCTTAGGATTGTACATTATGAAGTTTGGGAATGGTTCAAAGGTTGGTTAGAAATTCTAAAAAGGATCAGGGAGGTTGTATAATTTTGCTATTTGTAGCATGATTCATGGAAAAGAACAAGCCAAGCTAATCTTGTCATTTTGAGATTGAAGAGACATTTAGGGTGGCACTTTATTAGCTTGAACATAGATGACAAACTAGCCAAAAGAAGGTGCCTTAAGTAGTGTCTAAGAGACTAATGAGAAGGGATAAATTAGGGATCATGCTCTCAATAAGAGATAGAAACATGATAGACTAGCAATGTGAGAGATTATGCCTAAGCTCTTTGAGCTTAAGCGATGAGATGGATTAACAAAAGATGATGACAGCCTAGAACGATATGCCCCCATTATGAGATAAGGGTCTAAAAGACAATATCACTTTAGAGAATGAGCTTGCTAATGAGGAATGATGACTTTGAAGACATGAGATGAGACAGATTGATTGAAGCTGATTTGACAAACTTTGAATGATAAGAAGGAAGATGACTAAGATGAGCTTTCTCTCTCTCTCTCTTTTTTTTTTCTCCTTTTTTCCTTAGCTCTAACTTTTGCCTAACTAGTCCTTTTGGGTTTTTAGCTTAGCAAGCTTAGATTAATGAAAATTAAGAGAAAACTTTCCACTATGATTTGTTGCTTTTCTTCACTAAAAGGGGCTATAACCTTTGAATTTTGGATTTGAAGAACTTGCTGCCCCTTGTTGAGATGTATCATTTGATTTTATACTTCAACTATTTGATGAGAGGTTTATTTCTTGACCTTATTTGGTTAGGAGTTGGCAAAGCAATTGTTGATGGCACCTCAATTCCTATATGTGTTAGCTGTGGTGGATTTAATTGACTGTTCATTTCTCTTTTTCTCTTTCTCTTTTTTTTTTTTGCATTCTTTCTTTTTCTCTTTCTTTCTTTTTTAAAAAAGCTCATCCATGTTTAAAATAAGAAAGACAAGTGCACAAATAAATGTGGATGTTTTATTATAATGGAAAATTTTATTACAAGATAAAAAAAAAAAGGAATCGACATGATTGATGAATAACACATGAAAAGGAAAATAAAATGATAGAAACATACTCAAATTTAGACTCAAACTTTGAGATTTGGACTTAGACTCAAACTCGAACTTGGATTTCAATCTTAGATAGGTCAGATTAGCTGAACTTGAACTCTTCCATGTCATGCCACTTGGGGCTAAAGTAAGGTGGAGTTTAATTAGGTTTGGGTTCTTCATTACTGTTTGGATTGGTAGTGAGGAATTCAGGTTGAGATGATGCACTTTGGATGCACTCTTCAACTTTTGATGCAGTTGCAATAGAAACTTTGAAAATGGGTAGGTATTGGGTTAACAAGTGGTCTCGATAGGTCAGAAGTAGGTTTTTGACAGGGATGCCCACTTGTTCTTGCTCTATTGGTTTGGTTACCATTTGAGCAGCTTTTACCCTCCACCTTGTAAGGAACATGGAGAAGGACTCCTCTAGAAGTTGCCTTGTAGTTTCCAAGTCATGCTTAGTGACATCCATTTCATCATTGTAATGATACTACCTGACAAAGGCACGATAGATATCATCCCACATCCTTTTCTAGCTCTTATCTAGTGAAAAGAACCATCTCCTAGTAGCACTAGTTAGTGATTATTGGAACAGTTGAGCAAGGAGCTCATCACTAACTCCCAAAGGTTTCATTGCCCCCACATATATCTTCAAATGGGTCTTAGGGCAAGTGGTTCCATCAAATCTTTCTAGTTCAAGCATTTTAAATTTAGGAGGAAGCTTAGCATTAGGGAATAAGATTAAATTGTCCACATCAATTAGATCATTGCAGTGCTTTAGGGATTTGATGGTTCTTTCGATTGCTTCAAGTTTCTCCATGAGCATTCTAATGTCTGGATAATAGAAAACTTCCCCACCTTAGTCTAGATATGAGTTGGTTTGGCTCAAATTTGGGCTAGGATTGGTCTACTTCAAGATAAGGTTTAGGTTAGGATGGTTAAGGCTGGCTTAGTTAACATAGCCTAAACTTCCTAAATAATGAATTGCCTTTGTTCCTCAAATTAGGCTTGTTGAGTAGCTAGGATAGCCTAGAAATGCTCTTTTTACTTCTAAAGGACTCTGGTCACAAGTGTGGTCAGGGAAGCCATGTCAAGCGAGTTAGCCATTGGTAACTTTAAACCAAATCAGCAAGGTAAGTGATGGGCATGGCACAGAACAGCTGATGAAGGTATAGTGTCACATCCCAATTTTAGAGACATGATGATCCTAGAACATGGGGAGATATAAGATCACCTATACCCATATAACCCACTCATATATATGTAAAAATTGCCTAAGATAGTACCGAACCTTATATATTAACCAAATAAAACCTTTTATAAAAGAAAAACCTTAAGTTGCGGAAGTTAAAAATATACTTTAATACAATCCATAAGAAAATAATAATATGACTTCAAATAAGGTCACCAACATGATATTCTAAAATAAAATTCCCATAATAACTCCTGGAGTATCTAAGGACTTATTATAGCATGGTATTATTATATCCCTTAGAAGGTTTCATAGCTCATAGTTCATAATTTAACATTCACGGTTCATGGCTTGCAATTTAACAAGGTTTATAAAAATCAATTTATAACTCATAACATGTATAGAGTGAAGGCTGCTACCTTGTCTGCTCATAACATAATATAGAGTGAAGGTTGCTGCCTTGTCCACTCGTAACATAATATAATGTGAAGGCTGCTGTCTTTTCCGCACATAACTCATAACATGTAAAGTGAAGGTTGCTGCCATGTTCACACATAACTCATAACATGTAAAGTGAAGGCTGCTGCCATGTTCACATATAACTCATAACATGTAAAGTGAAGGCTGATGCCATGTTCACACATAACTCATAACATGAAAAATGAAGGCTGGTGCCTTGTTCACACATAACCCATAACATGACTTATAACATATAAAGGTAACAGTAGCATTAAAGGATGCAATCACATGTAACATAAAGCAATAGAAGTTTAGCTTATTTAACAAAAGATGAACAATAATGTGGTCTCAAAAAGAATATAAGTTATGGCAGATATCATAAAGGTATTATCTTTGGATAATAAAAAATGGTTTTAGACCAATTGTCCTTTGGCAACCCAAGTTTACAAAGAAATCATTAAAATAGAAAAGAACTTGGGTTTCAAGATATCAAATATTCATAAAACATGATAGCTTGCACTTATAACCTAAAACATAATGTTTACTCACACTTGTAGCACGAACACAGTGTTTACTCACACTTGTAGCAAGAATAGAGTGTTTACTCACACTTGTAGCAAGAATACAATGTTTACTCACATTGTGGTTCCTATGCTCCTATTACACATAGCTCTTTTTGAACCTCTAAGACTTCTCAAGCTCTAACACAATATTTGATACAATACCTAGTATTTAATCATGATGCTATCCTATCCTATAACTATCCTATGCATTATAACATTCACATATACTTAAAGTTGCACATATAAATGCACCTCATCGCTTGCACATACATGTTGACTTTAAAAGCGTTGTACTCTTAGCCTTTATAGGCCTATATGAAAACCCATTATAATTCATGTTAATACCTTTCTAAGGTCAACACAATATCATTATCTCAATATCAATTCACTTTAATAATCATCTTAGTACACTTAACATTTCCATATATGTCAACTTAACAAATAACCTTTCAAGTATCATACTTATCTCTTTTAACCAATTTATTCAATTAATCTCTACATCAATTCAAGATCATTAATTCATTATTAACTCAACATGAAACCTATTTCCATATTTCCCAATCACATTCACATTCTAAATATAACATAAGGTTAAGATATCTTAAGTATACCAAATTGTCTCTAGCCTTGTCTATAGTCATTCCTTCATCCAAGAAGCAATTTAACTATTTATCATTCATTCATACATGTCAATAATCATTAAAATATATCACATAAAAATTATAGACATTGGGATAAGAATTTCAATGTAGGCCAAATGGCCCTTAAAAGAGAAAACTAAATTTTCTTACTACTCGCTCTTTTTGTCTGTTACAGTAATATGTAGAAACATGGTTTGAACTAAGATTTTTCATGTAATCAAAATAAAAATTATTTTAGAACATAAAGATATAGGAATTGGCACATATATAAATCCATATACATGAAAATCTCAAACTTTACATTTTAGGATGAAAAACCATGAGTTTTCTTATTTCTGGTACTTTCCTGTCATTACAGTAATATGTAAACAGGTGTTTTAAACCATTATTTTTCATTCAACCATAACAATAATCATTTTATAATATGAATATATACAAATCAGCAGTGATAGACCAAGCTTATGCATATAAATTCCAAGTTTAGTGTTTAGAGTGAAAATCATGATTTTTCTAGCTTTTTATTGTTTTCTAATTATTACAGTAATATGTAAACACATGATTTAAATCATCATTTTCCATTTAAGCATAACAAATATTAGTTTAGGATTCCTTCATGCACAAATCAGTAGCCATATGTATAAATAATCATAGAATTCTCTAACTTTTAAGTTCTAGAACAAACACCTTGAATTTTCTTGTTTTTTGAAACTTTCCAGTCATTACAGTAATATGTAGAAATATGATTTAATCCAATATTTTTCATCTAAACACATCAAAAATTAGTTTATAATTCAATGATGCAGAAATTGCTCCCCCTTTATTGATTTTATGCATGAAAATTTTAATTTTTAGTTACAGAATTCACCTTTGGAGAAATTGCATAGAGAGATTGGTGCTTCTGGTAGACAAATTGATTTTTCTCATAATAAGTCACCTAGCCCAAATTTTATTAGTAAAAATCAATGAATATTCAGTTGAAAATAATTTTCCCTTAATTAGTTTCATAAAAATCAAATAGCAAATTAAAAGAAAAGAAAAAACTTACGAAACGATCGCGAAATCGCAAAGTTTGATAGTATTTTATGAATTTCGATAGAGAGAATAATTTTAAAAGAATTTTTTTGCCAAAATAATGAAATAACATAATAGTAGCTGCTAGAATGAAGGGTTGGATAAATTTTTTATATTTATTTGTAGGGTTTTGGGCAATTTCCAATATTACCCTTAATGAGCTAAGTTATGAGTGTTTTAGTATAATGGGCTTTTGGATATTTGGGCTTTTTATTTCATTTTGGGGCTGATTATAGGCAATTAAAAATAAAAAATTTTTCTTATTATTTTTTGTAAAATTTTCCCCAAAACATTTATTTAAAAATATTTTTAAAATACTCATAAAATTATTTTATGCTTAAAAATCACCTTTTTACATGAAAATTCATTTTATGAAAACTAAATTATTTTAATGCCAATGCATTTTATTTAAATCCTTTATTTCACAATAATAATTCATATTAGGCATATTAAAATTAATTTAACATCCCTAAACTTATAAATCACGTCACATATAAATTTTCATATAGTCACATAATTTGTCACAATAACCCTAAATTAAAATAATTTGTCACTAAAACTCCTAGGATAGATGTGGTTTGTTACATTCTCCCCCCTTAAAAGAAATTCATTATCAAATTTTTAAATCTAATAGCACAACACACTCTGCTTAACTTTTCTGCCATGCTTCTGCTGCCCCACTTAAATACAATATCTAACTACAATTAACATATTGAATATAGTAAAGCACATACTCCTAATCTATCAAAAATCACACTAATAAACCTTCAGCTTAAGCTACAACTACATTAATCTCTTATTTAAACAAATCTTAAAACTAATCCTTAATAATTTGAATCTCTTAACCTTAAACAAAAGTAATAGAACGTTTAATTTCTCCTTCAATCACATATAATCCCAAGCATTTCTTTTCCTTATATCTTTATTAATATTAATGTCTACAATAATACCTTAATCACCACTTTCATTCATTATTTATCACATTAGTCATATAAGAATCTAATAGATAATTCCAAATTAATAACTCCAATTGATATTCAATAATCTTTTTCCATACTAATAATTATTACTTAATCTATTATAATCTCAATAGATATTTTTGTATTTAAAACCTTGCTAACATTATAATTTCTACACTCCCTTCATTTATCAATTAAAATATATTTAAACTTAACAAACATTCCTATATATATCATATCCCAAATGAACTTGCATTCTATTAATTTACAATCCCAAATAAACTTCTCATAACTATTTCAGACTCACTCTCTTTCTATATAATATATACATCATTATCATGACTTAATTACCTAATGCCTTATAATTTTTATACCTTCACCTTGTGATATCATCCCACTTTAGGTTTTCAACTTACATCTTGTTATTCTTCACATTCCTAATCATTTAACTTACCCATATTAAAATAATAAACCTCCTAATACCATTGATATTCAATGAAATCTCTATGCAACTCTTATATCTTTCCAAATCTATGCCATTCTAGGTTATCTCAATAAAAATTATTTTTGTACTAAAGATCACTACCAAATTTTCCCAATAACCTCAATTGAACATTATTATATCTAACACCTTAAAAAATTTCTCATCCAGAGGACTCAAACCCGTTTCAAGTATATTCAAAACTATTAAATTTTCAAAATTGTGTAGCATCATACTTATCCTTTTATCATCATTATCAATTTGAGAATACTTATCATTTTATCATCATTACAAGTCTGAGAATACTTATCCTTTTATGTCTCTCCTTCTTAAAAGAAATTCATCCTTAAATTTAAATACTTACTCATATGTTCCTGAAAACTGGGAATGCTTATGCCATATCCCTTCCTCGGCTTCCTAAGTATACTCATCCATTCCATGATTATGCTAGTGGACATTAATCTTAGGTATCTCCTTGATACACTAATTTCTCCCATTCTTAGTTCAAAATTCTAACTGCTTTTCGCTATAGCCAATACAAGCTCAATACTCATATGGCCAATCCATTCCTAAGATCACATCGAATCCTAGGATACCACGTTCTAACAGCTCCACAGGAAGTTTCCATCCATCAATGTTTACCTCATAGTCTTAAACATATACTTCACCCACTTCATATTGCAAATTGTATATATAACATAACTTATTTCTTCCATTCTCATACTGATCATTACTAACCTTCATTAACTTATTTCTTCCATTCTCATATTTTTCATTACTAACCTTCATTTCTCTTCTTATGGCATCAATCACAATCATCATTTAATAACTCTATATAATTCATATATCAAACTATTGTAACATGTAAGCATTTCATTCCTCATAACATTATACTCATCGGTCATTAATCTCAGGTGGATCAAAACTTTGTCAACTTCTCATTTTAACCCACTTAACCCCACTATTAAAATATTATACTTAGCATGCATTTAATATGAACAACTATCATATAATATCATATCACAGGACACATATCACCTAGCATATATCATATATCATGGCATGTATTGAGTATCCTAATCATGTAACATATAACTTATAGCATCATGAATTCTCTTATCATATAGAAGTGAATCATGTAATAAAAGAATCAATCTATACTAAGTCGCCAAGCAATCAATTTAACATCATTCGCATCATAGGAGTCTTCATTTTCTTGAGGTGGATCGCAAGTATGGCCTTCTTAAGCATCTCTCGCTAAGTCCTCCTGCATGCCACACATAGTGCTCTAGGTCGCGGTTCTTGAGCAGGGATAATCATCTTGGTCATCTAAAGAGAAAATCATAAGGCGCACAATAATAACAAGGAGTACTATACTTTATTAGGAATTTGTGAAACTATGCTAGGGATAGACAGCAAGTGACATGACAGAAAAATTCTTATGCTCCAGGATTATACTTATTTAACCCAATAAATAGATAAGTCTAAAGTAGACTTTAAAAAAAACTACAGCTCTGATACCACCTTTGTCACATTCCAATTTTGGAGACATGATGGTCCTAAAACATGGGGAGACATAAGGTCACCCATGCCCATAGAACCCACTTTACATATATAAAAATTGCCTAGGATTGTACCAAACCTCACATGTTAACTTAATAAAATCTTTTATAAAGAAAAAACCTTAAGTTGTGGAAGCTAAAAATATACTTTAATACAATCCATAAGAAAATAATAATAAAAATTCAAATAAGATCACCAACATGATACTCTAAAATAAAATTCCTATAATAACTCTTGGAGCATCTAAGGACTCATTATAGCATGGTATTATTATAATTTTGACAAGGAAATTTTTCAAACGGAGTAGGTAGCTTGAGCAATCACCTTGCCTCCTCATAATGCTCACTTAGAACCACACAAGGAAAAAGGGGTGAGATAGATGATCTCAATGAGTAAACATTATGACTTGTACAATAACATATATCCCTTAGAAGATTTCATAGCTCATAGTTCATAATTTAAGATTCACAGTTCATGGCTTCCATTTTAACAAGGTTTACAAAAATCAACTTATAACTCATAACACATATAGTGTGGAGGCTGCTGCCTTGTCCGTTCATAACATAACATAGAGTGAAGGCTACTGCTTTGTCCACTCATAGCATAATATAAAGTGAACGCTGCTACATTGCCCACACATAACTCATAACAAGTAAAGTGAAGGCTGCTGTTGTGTTCACACATAACTCATAACATGTAAAGTGAAGGCTGATGCCATATTCACATATAACTCATAACATATAAAGTGAAGGCTATTGCCATGTTCACACATAAATCATAACATGAAAAATGAAGGCTACTACCTTATTCACACATAACCCATAACATATAAAGGCAATAATAGCATTGAAGGATGCAATCACATGTAACATAATAACAATAGAAGTTTAGCTTATTTAACAAAAGATGAATAATAGTGTGATCCCAGAAAGAATATAAGTTAGGGCAAATATCACAAAGGTATTATCTTTGGATAATCAAAAAGGGTTTTGGACCAATTATCCTTTCGCAACCCAAGCTTACAAAGAAATCATTAAAATAGAAAAGAACTTGGGTTTCAAGATATCAAAGGTTCATAAAATATGGTAGCTTGCACTTGTAACTTGAAACATAATGTTTACTCACACTTGTAGCATGAACATAGTGTTTACTCATACTTACAGCAAGAATATAGTGTTTACTGACACTTGTAGCAAGAATACAGTGTTTACTCACCTTGTGGTTCCTTCGCTCCTAATACACATAGCCCTTTTTGAACCTTTAAGACTACTCAAGCTCTAACACAATATTTGATTCAATAGTTAGTACGTATTTAATCATAATGCTTATCCCATTCCATAACTACCCCATACACATATAACATTCACATATACTTAGAGTTGCACATCTAAGTGCATCTCATCGCTTGCACATACACGTTGACTTTATGTATCTTGTACACTTACCCTTTATAGGCCCATATGAAAACATATTATAATTTATGTCAATACTTTTCTAAGGCAATTTATGTCAATACTTTTCTAAGGTCAACACTATATCATTATCTCAATATCAATTCACTTTAACAATCATCTTAGTACACTTAACATTTCCATACATGTCAACTTAACAAATAACCTTTCAAGTATCATGCTTATCTCTTTTGACTAATTTATTCAATCAATCTCTTCATCAATTCAAGATCATTAATTTATTATTAACTCATCATGAAACCTATTTCCATATTTTCCAATCACATTCTCATTCTAATCATAACATAAGGTTAAGATACCTTAAGTATACTAAATTGTCTCTAGCCTTGTCTAGAGTCATTCCTTCAACCAACATGTAATTTAACTATTTATCATTCATTCATACATGTAAATAATCATTATATACACCACACAAAAACTATAGACATTGGGATAAGAATTTCAATGTAGGTTGAATGCCCTTTAAAAGAGAAAATTGAACTTTCTTACTTCTTGCACTTTTCGTTTATTATAGTAATATGAAAAAACATAGTTTGAACCAAGATTTTTCTTATACTCAAAAACAAAAATTCTTTTATAACATAAAGATATAGGAATTGGCACATATATAAATCCATATGCATAAAAATTTCCAACTTTAGGTTTTAGGATGAAAAATCATGAGTTTTCTTGTTTTCGGTACTTTCTAGTCATTACAATAATATGTAAATAGGTATTTTAAACCATTATTTTCCATTCAATCATAACAAAAATCATTTTATGACATGAATATATACAAATCGGCAGCCATAGACCAAGCTTATGCATAAAAGTTCTAAGTTTAGTGTTTAGAGTGAAAATCATGATTTTTCTAGCTTTTTGGTGTTTACTGATCATTATAGTAATATGTAAACACATGATTTAAATCATTATTTTCCATTTAAACATAACAAATATAGTTTAGTATTGTTCATAAAAAAATCGACAGCCATATGTATATATAATCATAGAATTTTCCAACTTTTAAGTTGTAGAACAAACACCTTGAATTTCCTTATTTTCTGAAACTTTTCGGTCATTACAATAATATGTAAAAATATGATTTAATCCAATATTTTTCATCTAAACATATCAAAAATTGGTTCCCCCTTTATTGAGTTTATGGTTGAAAATTTCAATTTTTAGTTATAGAATTCACCTTTGGAGAAATCATGTAGGGAGGTTGGTGCTTTCGGTAGAAAAATTAATTTTTGTCACAAAAAGTCACCTAGCCTGAATTTTATTAGTAAAAATTAGTAAATATTTAGTTTAAAATAATTTTCCCATTATTAGTTTCACAAAAATCAAATAGCAATTTGGAAGGAAAGGAAAAACTTATGAAATGATCGCGAAATCGTAAAGTTAGATAGTATTTTATGAATTTCGATAGAGAGAATAATTTTGAGAGAATTTTTCTACCAAAATAATGAAATAACAGAATGGTGGCTGCTGGAATGAAGGGCTGGCTGAATTTTTGATATTTATTTGTAGGGTTTTTGGCAATTTCCAAGATTACCCTTAATGAGCTAGGTGAGAAGTATTTTAATGTAGTGAGCTTTTGGATATTTGGGCTTTTTATTTTATTTTGGGGTTGATTATAGGTAATTAAAAATAAAATATTTTTTTATTATTTTTTTTAAAATTTCCCCAAAACATTTATTTAAAAATACTAATAAAATTATTTTATGCTTAAAAATCGCCTTTTTACATGAAAATTCATTTTACAAAAAATAAATTATTTCATGCTAATGCATTTTATTTAAACCATTTATTTCACAATAATAATTCATATTAGAAATATTAAAATTAATTTAACATGCCTCAAACTCATAAATCACATCACACATGAATTTTCATATAGTCACACAATTTGTCACAATAACCCTAAATTTAAATAATTTGTCACTAAAACTTCTAGGGTAGATGTGGTTTGTTACATATAGGCATGCAGATCCTAAGAGAAAAGGCTTCATTATTGTGTCATGGGCCAACCATTTTTGGGCTTAAGGTGAGATGGGGCAAATGTTTTGGGTTTAGGGTAGGTCAAAGGTATTAGGTTTAAGGGAGCATGTTGGGCCAAAGTTGTTGGGCTTAAGGGTGACAGGCTAGTTTTAAAGGTATTGGGCCATGCGTGTTGGTTTTAAGGATAATGGGTTTGGTTTTAAACTAGGGGTAAGATTAAGATCATGGTTTTGGTATAGAGAACCTAAGGTGTCTTTTTTTTTTTTTTTTGGGATAAGGATAGAGGCTATGGGTTAGGCTTATGGTCAGGTATCAGGGTTTCTAGAGTTGGATATGGGTTTTAGGGTTGTTGGTTTATGGTTTAGGGTCTAAAGTTTTAAAGAGGTCTAGGTTTACATTTGAGGTGTGAGGTTCAAGTGTTTAAGGGTAGGGCTAAGGTAAGGTGTTTGACGTATGTGGTTAAGGTGATGGCATTTCGGATAAAGGGTAGGGTAAGGTGTTTGAGGTATTTGGCTAAGGTGAGGTGTTTAGGATTAAAGGCCAAGGTAATGGTTTTAAGCTTATGGGGGCAAGCATGTTTAAGGTATAGGGGTGAAAGTGCTTAGGTTAAGGGCTAGAGTAAAGGGATGATGGTGTTTAGGTCAAAGGTTCGAGGTAATGGTTTAAGGGTTGCTAGATAAGGAGATAGGGTATAGGTGAGAGTGTTTATAGGGGTGGAATTTAAATTGAGGTAAGAATATTTGACCCCTCTTCAGTTCAAGGTTCAACCTAGACTTGAGATGAATGCATGTTTTGTTATACAGTATGGATGCATGATATGCATGAGGAAAACATTTCATGAGAATGCAAAGATGCAAAGTTTTAATTATGGTATATACAACCTAAGGCCAGGATCTAAGTTCATTACATGAAAGGTTAAAGGCACCTTGATTTGGGTACTCGTCAAACTAGAGCAGTGATATACCTAACCACATGTGAGTCAAAGAGCCTCACGTGGGTCCATTAGTACGTGCATGCTCATTACACCTTTGAAATGATCAAAGGATTCATCACATGGTGGATGATTTCACTATAGGTAAATAGACCCAAGAAGGGTTACCCACTCAATGCTACTCACTATCCATTGTTTTCTTAAAACTAGGTTAAATGGCAAAGAGTGTATGCAAGTCATGCAAAGTCACAATCATATCAAAAGGCCAAACTCTTTTTAAACCAATTAGTAGTCCACTTATTTTTCCTTTCATTCAAAGAAAGTTAGTCCCCAGTGGAGTTGCCAACTGTGAGGCCTCGCCCAAGCACTGGTTTGATATGATAAAGGGAATCAAAATGCTAATTTGGAAAAGAGCTCACAAGGAAGCCCTCAGGCTTATCTTTGATAGGTTTGAAAATTATTTCTTGGAGTCACCACCTTAATTTACTTTTATTTGGGAAAATATAAGGAAAAAACCATTTGACTCCAATTATTATCCAAAGGAAAAAGATCATTAGCCTCGAAACCAAAAAGGATTCGAGGACTAGATTTTCGATTTATTTTGACAAAATAAGTTTGGCTAATGAATATAAGAGTGACTTAAAATATATTTCATAAACAAATTAAAATGCATGAACAATTTATAATATGCATGATCATTCAATTCATCTATTTCAATAATAAAATAAAAACATAGTTAAGGTTCGATATGAGAGAAAGTTAATATTACAAGAAAATCCCAAACTTAGGGGATACCTCCTCTAACCCTTGTGGGTTCTAGGGAAGTCGCATATTCCCCAAACTAAACCTAATATCAAAGTAAAAGAAAGCAAAATAAAGGCAAGTGAAGAAGGTGATAGGGGGAGAGTTGGTTAGTTTTAATTGGATTTGATACTTGAACCAAGCATGCCTACATATCCCTTTGAATGGAAATCAGAACCCACGCAGTTCTCCTTCTTACAAAGGGGTTAGTTTAGCCTAGCCACTTTATCACATTTTAATTAATTGATTAAAAGAGGGTTAAGTTAATTAATTAATTTAATTAATTACAAAGTTGATTAGCTCACAACCTAGATGAATCAATTTAATTAACTAACTAAAAAAAGTAAGGAAATTTAAATAAAAGAAAATTAAAGGAAAAGAAGCTTACCGCAGATGGTGGGTGGCAGCTAGCTTAGGATGGCAGGTGGTGACTAGCTTTGGATGGCAAGTGGCAGCTTGCCTCGGATGGGGTGCGGCGGTTGGCTTAGGATGGTAGGTGATGGTTAACCTCGATAGTGAGTGGTGGATAGCCTCAGATGATCAGTAGCTACTAGTCTCAAATGGAGTGGCGGTGGCTAACCTCAAATGCTAGCAATGGCTAACCTCAGACGGCTAGCGGCGGCTAGCTTTGGATGGCAGGCAACAGCTAACCTCAGATGGTTGGCGGCAGCTAACTTCGAATGGTAGGTAGTAACTAGCCTTAAATGGTGGGCGGTGGCTAGCCTTGGACTAGAAAAATAAGCCTTGGGCAATAAACTTGCCTCCAATAGGCAGGCAGAAAGCCTTTAACTAATTAAGTAGGAAGGAGAAACCCCCTAACTTGTTTTGCAAAGCAGTTTGCTTGAAATTAATGCTTTTCAAGCTCTAAAAGTTAGTGCTTTGAAGTGTGGAGAGGTCTTCTATATATAGAAGGAGGATTGGAGCATAAAAGGCATGAAATTCAAATTTGAGATTGCAAAAAATAGGATTTTTGTCAAAGTTGTTGAAGAGAGCTTTGTGACACTGCAGAGCTCTCTATGGTAGTGTTGCACAGCTTTTGCGGTTTCGCAGAGGCCTCTATGGCAATGCCGTTAGCCTTTGCGGCAACAGGCATATTTTGGCCATTTTGCCATTTTCACCCGTTCTTGATCATTTCTCATTCGTTTTTCACGATTCTAGTTGTGTTGTACTCATTACTTAGTCCCAGATGATTTCAGAGGGTTCAAATGTCAAAAAAATGTTTTAATTTTCCCATTTTGAGAGTTTTCAACTTCTGAAGATTTGTTTATCAAGCCTAAGTGCTTCTAAAACTCATTTTTAGTGAATCTCTTCTACCTTGGCCAAGGACTTGCATATTAAGAACATCTAGATGTCATAGGATTCCTTCCTTATTTACTCAAGTTAATGGATTCTTTCTTAGAGATCACTTACCTCCATATATCCCTAGTTAGGGCTATAAAATGCCATATACCTTTGCAAGAATAGCATCAGTATGTAAGTAGTAATAAATCCTAACTAGCAATATGTTAGGTAATGTATCACCTCATATCAAAGGACCATATGCGTAATTATGACCTAGTTGATAAAATGTTTACTAGTGGTAAAATGCCATGTATTCATCATTTGATGTCACTGTTCAACTCACTCATCTCTATAAGAGTTCATATATTGTCACGACCTCATATTTCTGTAGCATCTCCATTACTATGAATATCACATACTTATGATGGATGACAATAGAGGTGATCGTCTTCCATATTAAAGGCACCCAGTCAATAATCCTATGACCATAAACAAATTTAAATTATATGTATAAAAGTAATATGTCTCTCATATTCTCAACTCTTTGAGAATAGATCCTCTCATAGAATGCTTAAGGCATGCATATTTATTATAAAAGAACAAATTCATTTAAAGAACATATATATTATTACCAATTGAGGATTGTATTTACATTTATATAATATGTACACTACTCTAGGGCACACATCACTATCAAGAATTAGTTCCATTAAATATTGAAAATTATTTAACTAGGTCTAATTGAGTGATATAAGGTTAAAAATGTGAAATTAAAAAGAAAAGAAGTATTCGCCCTTATATATGACTATTTAGCCATCATAAGAAGCAACTAAGGGAATCTCTAAAAATGATAATATGTATATGTATCACATTATTGACATGCTTTAATTATCAATTGAAATGATAAAAACAAGTATAGAATAGGTTAGATAAGGTAATGACAAGGGTTAGTTAAATTATGATTAGTAACATTACTAGGTACTAATTAATATGCAATTAAAATGATATAGTTTTAGAATCCAAAGTCAAAGGCAAAGATATTACTCAAGATCATGAGGAGAAATATTTTAATCAAGATTGAATACTAATAAGAGCAAAAGAGTCTAAGGTGAATACTTAATGATATGATATAATTGTGCCATACTTGTATGCAACCATTGTTCGAACAACCACCTATTGAAATGTCCCTTGAATTGATATTGAACATGTGTTGCCTATTGATTTTTGAACCATTGGAATGTAATACTTTTCTTGTATGGCATTAAGCCATTGTGAGCCACGTATATTTGTTCCATATTGTGATCAATGATAAGAACCATTGATATACCATTATATTTTCCATTAAATTCTTAGTATGGATTTTACATGTGCCCTTTTATTGATACCTATTGTTAAGCAGAAATGGCCTTCTAATTTGGGATAATACATTGGACCTTATGCACTTAGTATAAAACTAAAGGTAGGGTGAGAGTACCCAACCTCTTCTAGAGGGAACGCCTAATCATAAGACTTGATCAGTCTTGCGTAATCTGATATGTATGAGTGAGTAAGACTTAAGTAGCCACTTTTTAATTTCTATATGTGGGAAGCACTTTGCTTCCAATAATTTATTATTTTTGTTAAAGATATTGTTCCTATCTTAAATAGAAAATTTATTCATAATGACAATTTTGATTAACATCACTTCATTGTCAAATTGAACTTATATGGATAATGACCTATTAATTCATCTTATACATTATTATGTACTCATTGAGCTTGTCTTGTTCCGTCGTTGTTTAAATTTTTTAGGTTAGGGTAACAAGCTAGCAAGCTAAATTCCAAGCTAAGTTCTTTCGCTTGGGAATTCTTTGCTAATTTTGGTGTTTTTGAATTTTAGTTATGTTACTCTAAATGCTATTATTCTATAGCTCCATGGTTATTAAAGGCTTAGTATCAATATGTTATCAAATTTATAAGTATTGTAAACTATATTGTAATACTTATTATATAGTTTAGTAAGTAGTTGATACATGGATGATATGCAATATGTGAAATGGAAAATTTTAACGTAACAAATTTGAAAACTATATTAATAGCATTTGGTAATATGTAAAATGATAAAGTAATAACTGGCATAAGAAAAGGGTAAATGGGGTTTCGATCTTAGGATAAGGTTCAACATGGTAAATGATAAGTAATAATAAGTTCAACAAGATTCTATAGGTTTAGATGACTTTATGTCTCCTTATGTCCTAGGACTATCATAGCTTAAGATTTGGGTCGTGATAATACCATATGATTCAGTTTAATAAGATGGAGCTACTATTCATCAACATCCATTTTAGTAATCATCGGAATCCGATCACTAGAAAAATACGATGATGGTGGAATTGCGATCTAAGGGTACCAATGGATTGCTTAAGACTTGTGGAATCCAAATATCCATTCACTTTTTGTCTTTTGCTAAAAAAATGTTAGAAATGGTGTCGGTAGCCATAGAAGTCGTCGTCTTCCAGTCAAAAATGAAAATTATCAAAAATTATTAAATGAGATAACAAATTGAAGCTGGGATCATAAGGAGTCTAATCATACTAACTTCATAAAAAACGGAGGTCAAAAAGTGGTTGAAAATTAGCCCAAAAATGTCCGTTGATGTCTTGGTTGGAAGGCATATACGCTACCCTCTAATGGCAGTTGGTAACAAGTTAGGTGAAAATCGAACTTCAATATTTTTTTATAAAATATTACTTTTAATTTAAATATTAACTTGGCAATATAAATAACTTTTTTATCATTTCAAATATCAATAATACAATATAAATAAATCAAATATATAATCTCAAATATCAATATATAATAAACTTATCAATATCAACATATTAATATAAATATCAATATTGATATCAATATTCAAATATTAATTCATAATTGTATATATAACTTTAAATGTCAATATAACAATAAAAGAAAATTAATTTTTGTATAAAACTACTATTCCAAAAGAATTAAAAATTTAAATTATTTCAATTTTGAGATTATTCATTTAATAACCTACAACATTGCTCTTACTTATCACAACTTTAATTCCATATCACTAGCGTCACATTCTCTAAAGTATTCATAAATTTAAATTATTTGAATTTTAAGAATATCCATTTAATAACATATGACATCACTCTTACTTATCACAAGTTTAATTCCATATCACTAGGATCTCATTCTCCAAAGTACTCATAAATCAAGTTAATCTACCAATCACTCAAAAGTTTATCTTATGATGGATGTGAAAAATTCATACATACACACTTAACACAAACTTGAACACATATCATGGTTCTTAATAGACATATTCATATAAGCTTTTATACACATGACCAATATTGGGTTGAGATATTACATCCGTTGTAATAACCTATACCCACCCTAGAAGTTTTCATGACAAATTTCTTGAATTTAAGGCTATTATGGCAAAATATGTGCTTTTATGAAAATTCATGTGTGGTGTGATTAATGAGTATATGGCATGTTAGATTAGTTTTAATGTGGACAATATGAATTATTAATGTGAAATAAATGATTTATATGAAGTGCACAAGCATAACATAATTTATTGCACATAAAATGAATTTTCATGCAAAAAGCGATTTTTAAGCATAAAATAATTTTTGAGTATTTTTAAAATATTTTTAAATAAATATTTTTGAGCAAATTTTAATGAATATAATAAGAAAAATATTTTATTTTTATTACCTCTAATCAGCCCATAAATTAAATAAAAGGGCTAATTTTCCAAAAAAGCTCACTACACCAAAACACTTCTCACCTAGCTCATTAAGGGTAAACTTGGAAATTGGACAAAACCCAAATTATTTAAACCAAAAATTCAGCCAGCCCTAGTAGTAGCAATCACCATTTTATTTTCTATCATATTTCCAGCAGAAAATTTTCTCAAAAATATGCTCTGAATTGAAATTCACATGGTGACTTCAAACATTGTGATTTCGCGACCGTTTTCATAAGTTTTTCTCTCCTTTCAAATTACTATCTGCTTTTTTTTAAACTAGTCATGAGAAAATTATTTTAAAATATTTATTTACTAATTTTATATTAATTAACTTTGGCCTAGGTGAATTGCTAAAAGATAAATCAATTTTTTTATCGAAAACACTAACTTCTCTATGCGAATCCTCCAAAGGTAAATCCTAAAACTCAAAGTTTGGGATTTCCATGCATAACAAGGGGAGGGGCCAATTTGTATTCCATTGTGTCCTAAACTGATTTTTGTTGTGTTTAGATAAAAAATATTGATTTAAATCATATTTCTAAATATTACTGTAATGATCAAAAAATATGAAAAACAAGGAAATTCATAGTTTTCGTCCTGAAACTTAAAAGTTGGAGTTTTCATATTTAAAAACCTTAAGGGGCTGCCAATTTGTATATATATGGATTCTAAACTAATTTTTGTTATGTATGGATGAAGAATGATGGTTTAAATGATGTGTTTACATATTACTGTAATGACCGGAAAGTATTGGAAACAAGAAAGATTAATGATTTTCATCCTAAAACCAAAAGTTGAAAAATATTCATGCATATATAAATATATAGGTGCCAATTTGTGCATTGAAGTACTCTAAATTGATTTTGGTTATGATTACATGAAAAATCTTAGTTTAAATCTCTAACAACATACACCTACCATAGGAGTTTAGTGACAAATTTCTTAAATTTAGAGCTATTATGACAAAATATGTGCTTTTATGAAAATTTATGTGTTATGTGATTGATAAGTATATGGCATATTAGATAAGTTTTAATATGCATAATATGAATTATTATACTGAAGTAAGTAATTTATATGAGATGCATAAGGATAAAAATATTTATTTCACATAATTGAATTTTCATGCACAAAGTGATTTTTAACCATGAAATAACTTTTACAAGCATTTTTAAAATATTTTTAAATAAATATTTCAAGGAAAATTTTAATAAAAATAATAGAAAAAATATTTTATTTTTAATTACCTATAATCAGCCCATAAAATAAATAAAAAGCCCAAATTCCCAAAAGCTCACTACTCCAAAACACTCCTCACCTAGCTTATTAAGGGTAAACTTGGAAATTTCACCTAAAACCCTAATATATAAGCAAAATTTTGGACAGCCCTTGTTAGACAACCACTATTCTATTATTCTTCAATATTTTTACAGAAAAAATCTCTCAAAAATATTCTCTCAACTGAAATTCACAAAATACCTTGAAACTTTGCGATTTCACGACTGTTTTGTAAGTTTTTCATTTCGTTCCAATTTTCTATTTGATTTTTGTAAAACTAATCATGAGAAAATTATTTTAAACTGAATATTTACTGATTTTCATTGATTAAATTTGGCCTAGGTAAATTTTTGAGAGAGAAATCAATTTTTCTACCGAAAACACAAACCTCTCTACGCGAATCCTTTAAAGGTGAACCCTAAAAGTCAAAGTTTGAAATTTCATGCATGAACTCTACAAGGGGGCTGATTTGCATATGGTTATGTTGTAAATTGATTTTTGTTGTGTTTAGATGAAAAATATTGATTTAAATTAGATGAAAGCAAGAAAGTTCATGAATTTAACCCTACAACCTAAAACTTGAATTTTTATTTATATGTTGTACCATGGCTGCCGATTTGTGTGTATTTAAATACTAAAATGATTTTTGTTATGATTGGATGAAAAATAATGGTTTAAATAATGTGTTTACATATTATTGTAATGACTGAAAAGTACCGAAAACAAGAAATTCATGGTTTTCATCCAAAAACCAAAAGTTGGAAAATATTCATGCATATATAAATATATAGGTGCTGATTTGTGCATTGAAGTATTCTAAATTGATTTTGGTTATGATTACATGAAAAATCTTAGTTTAAACCTGTAACAACCCATACCTACCCTAGGAGTTTAGTGACAAATTTCTTGAATTTAGAGCTATTATGACAAAATATGTACTTTTATGAAAATTCATTTATTATATAATTGATGAGTATGTGGCACGTTAGATGAGTTTTAATATACATAATATGAATTATTATACTGAAGTAAGTGATTTATATGAAATGCATAAGCATAAAAATATTTATTTCACATAATTGAATTTTCATGCACAAAGTGATTTTTAACCATAAAATAATTTTTATGAGCATTTTTAAAAATAAGAAAAATATTTTATTTTTAATTACCTAAAATCAGCCCATAAAAAAAATAAAAAGCCAAATTCCCGAAAGCTCACTACTCCAAAAACACTCCTTACCTAGCTCATTAAGGGTAAATTTGGAAATTTCACACAAAACCTAGTATATAAGCAAAAGTTTGGCTAGTCCTTGTTAGACAGCCACCATTCTCTTATTCTTCAGTATTTTCATAGAAAAATTCTCTCAACCGAAATTCACAAAATGCCTTCAAACTTTGCGATATCGCGACTGTTTTGTAAGTTTTTCCTTTCCTTTCAATTTGCTATTTGATTTTTCTGAAACTAATCATGGAAAAATTATTTTGAACTGAATATTTACTGATTTTCATTGATTAAATTTGGCCTAGGTGAATTTTTGATAGAGAAATCGATTTTTCTATCAAAAACACAAACCTCTCTACGCGAATCCTCTAATAGTGAACCCTAAAACTCAAAGTTTGAAATTTCATGCATAAACTTTGCAGGGGAGGCAATTTGCATATGGTTATGTTTTAGATTGATTTTTGTTGTGTTTAGATGAAAAATATTGATTCAAATCATATTTTTGTATATTGCTGTAATGATCAAAAAAGTATGGAAAGCAAGAAAGTTCATGATTTTCACCCTACAACCTAAAATTGATATTTTCATGCATATTTTGTATCATGGCTGTTGATTTGTGTGTTTTTAAATACTATACTAATTTTTGTTATGATTGGATGAAAAATAATAGTTTAAATCATGTGTTTACATATTATTGTAATGACCGAAAAGTATAAAAAATAATAAAGATGCATGATTTTCATCCTAAAACTTAAAGTTGGAAAATTTTCATATATATATATATATATATATATATATATATAAGTGCCAATTTGTGAAAATTAGTTTTCTAAAATGATTATTGTTTTGATTACATGAAAAATCTTGGTTTAAACCATCTTTTTGCATATTACTGTAATGAATAGAAAGCGCAAAAAGTGAGAAAAAAAATCATGTTTGTTCTTGATTGAGTAATTTGGCCTACATTAGGAATTCAATCCCAATGTCTATAATTTTATATGATATATTTTAATGAATATTGGCATGTATACATGAACGATAAGTGATTTGATTGCATGTTGATTGAAGGAATAACTCTAAACAAGTCTAGAGACAATAGAATATACTTAAGTTTTCCTAACCCTATTTCTATGATGTGATTAATATGTTTATGTGTTAAGTGAAATGGGAAATAAGTTTTATGATGAGTTGATAAAGAATTAATGATCTTAAATGGATGATGAGATTGATTGTACAAATTGGTCATAAGAGATAAGCATGCTACCTGCAAGGCTACTTGTTAAGTTAAAATATATGAAAGGTGTTAAGTATATTAAGTTGAATGTTAAATGGAATTGGTATTAAGATTATAATGTATTGCGCTTGACTTTAGAAAATTCTTGGTATAAGTTATAATGTGTTTCCATATGGGTTTATAAAGGCAAAGTATGCAAGACTTTAAAAGTCAACATGTTATGTGTAAGTGTCACATCCCAACCTTACAGATATGATGGTCCTAGAATATGGGGAGACATAAGGTCACCCATGCCTGTAGAACCTACTTACATATAAACAAATCATGCTTAGGATCTTACCAAACCTCTTACAATAACTTGTTTAAAACATTTAGATGAATACCTTAAATTGCGAAAGTCTAAAATAAATCATTACATATAAAATCCATAAGGGAAATAATATATATCAATAAGTATCAATCAACATTCCGAGAGCATCTAATGACAAGACTACATAAAATAGTATTATTGATAACTTGGACAAGGAATTCCCCAAGCGAAGTAGAATGCTTAAGCCATCACCTTGCCTCCTCACATTTGTTCACCTGGAACCACACAAGGAAAAAGGGGTGAGATAGATGATCTCAATGAGTAAATGATAAGGCATATACATATCACATATTCCTTTGAAAAGGAAACACATAACTTATACACATAGTTCATGATTTATAGTTCATGAATCAGGTTGCAATTTAACAAGGGTTCAATTTGGCAAGTTTGCAGAAATCACACTTATCACTTATAAAGAGTGAAGGCTATTGCTCTATCACTCAAACACTTAAAGGAGAGGTGGCCTTATACCAAATTCCAACTCCTATCACTTATAAGGCATGAAGCTGATCAGGCTCCATGGCTAGAATCGTCCCTTTCTAGCTAAGGTGGATACACTACCCCTATCCATCAGGTTAAGACCATGTACACAGGTTATGATGATTACCCACATTGGCACGAGGATTGTGCATAAAGGGTAAAAGGTACCATAGCTAGAGTTAATGGTAGTCACAATTAACAATATCACATAAGGCAACAATAACATGTATTCCAATAACAATAGTGGTTTAGCTTTCAAACAAAAGATGCAATGATAGTGTAGTTCCAGAAAGAATATAAGTTAGGGTGTTAATCATAAGAAGTTCACATTGGATAAACAAACTAGTTTTGGACCAAATGTCCTTTGGCAACCCAAGCTTGTCAAAGAAATCATATAATAATATTTAGAATAGAAAGAACTTGGGTTTCAATGATCACAAGGGCTCATATAACAATATATCACATTCTTATAATACAACATAATGTTGTTCACACTTATAACATGAATATGGCATTTACTCACACTTGAAGAATGAATACGATGTTTACTCACCTTGGGGTTCCTTTGCTCCTAGTATATGTAGTCCCTTTGCCTTTCTAAAGCTCCTCAAACTCTAACATAATATTTGATTTACCACTTAGTATTTATTTACTCATGATGCTCCTATCCCATAACTACCTCATGCACATATAGCATACACATACACGTAGAGTCCACACATAGGTGTACTTGTCACTTACACATAACACGTCAACTTTGAAAGCCTTGCATACTTAGGCCTTATAGGCTCTCTTGATATCACATTACAATCACATTAATACCTTTTTAAGGTCATCACAATATTATTACCTCAATATCATTTCACTTTAATAATCATCTTAATACACTTTACACTCCCATACATGTCAACTTAACCATTAACCTTTCAAGTGTCATGCTTAACTCTTATGATCCTTTTTATTCAATTGTCACTTCATCAACTCAAAACCATGTATTTATTATCAAGTCATCATAACATCTAGTTCCATATTTCCCAATCATATTTGTATTCTAATCACAATATAAGGTTAAGATACCTTAAGTATACCTTAAGTATACCATACTGCATTTAAGCTTATCTAGGATCACACCTTCAACTAACATGCAATTTTATCATTTATTATACATACATACATGTCAATAATTATCAAAACACATCATATAAAAATTATAAACATTGGGACAAAAAGATTCATGTAGGCCGAATGCATCACCAAGGTAAAAACTAAATTCTTCTTCTTTTCGCACTTTCTGTCTATTTCAGAAATATGTAAGAACATGTTTTGAACCAAGATTTTTCATGTAAACACAACAAAAATCATTTTAGAATTTAAATCCATATGAATCGGCCACACTTGGTATTGTTTATACATAAAAAATCAACTTTTGAATTATAGGGTACAAAACCATGAGTTTTCTTGTTTTTGGTATTTTTCAGTCATTTCAGAAATATGTAAACAGGTTGTTTAAACTATTATTTTTCATTCAATCATAGGAATTATCAGTTTAGAACACATCCATACATGATTTGGCAGCCATAGATAGGGTTTATACAAAAAAATTTCCAAGTTTAAAGGCTTAGGTGAAAAATCATGAGTTTTCGCGCTTTTCGCGCTTTTCGTTCTTTTTAGTGATAAACAGACACATGATTCAAATCATTATTTTTCATCTAAATAAAACAAATATCATATTAGAGCACTTCTTCATAAAAATCGGCAGCCATATGTCCATTCAATAATAGAATTTTCTAGCTTCCAAGTTCTAACACAAAAACCTTGAACTCCTTTGTTTTTCGAAACTTTCCGGTCATCACAAAAATATGTAGAAATATTATTTAGTCCAATTTTTTCCATCAAAACAAATCCAAAATTAGTTTAGAACACAACAATACCAAATTGCGCCCCCCTGTGATGTTTATGCATAAAAATTGTGATTTTAAGTTATAGAATTCACCTTTGGAGAAATCTCGCAGAAAGAATCGTGTTTTCGGTAGAAAATAGATTTTCTCTCCCAAAAACTCACCCAAACAGAATTAAATCTGTAAAAATCAGTAATCAAACAGTTCAAAATAATTTTCCCATAATTTATTTCATAGCAATCAGTTTAGAAATTGAAAGAGAAGAAAAACTTATGATTACGGTCAAGAAATCGCGAAACGGAAAGGTGTTTTCTTAATTTCGGTAGAGAGAAATATTTTGAGAGGATTTTTCTGCCAAGATACAGAAAAAATAAGGGGATGGCTGTTGGAACTCTATTTTGGCCGAAATTTATAATATATAATAGGGTTTAGGTGAAATTTCCACTAATACCCTTAATAAACTAGGTTAGGAGGATTTTTGTGTAGTGGGCTTTTGGGTATTTGGGCTTTTATTTAAATTTTTGGGCTGAGTAAAATTAAAAATAAAAAGAATATTTTTCTTATTATTTATGCAACATTTCCCCCAAAAATATTTATTTTAAAATATTTTAAAAATACTCATAAAATTATTTTATGCTTAAAAATTGTCTTATGCATGAAAATTCATTTTATTTAAAATAAATTCTTTTATGCAAATGCACTTCATGTAAATCATTTATTTCACTATAGCAACTCATTTTATGCATATTAAAATTAATTTGATATGCCACATACTCATCAATCACTTAGATCACTAATTTTCACACAAGCACACACTTAACCTTAATAGTTCTAAATCAAGCAATTTATCACGAAAATTCCTAGAGTGGGTGTGGGTTGTTATAGTGAGTGATAAGTATATTTTTAAGTGCAACTCCAAGTTTATGTGAATGTTATATGTGCATGGGGTAGTTATGGGATAGGATAGCATGATGATTAAGTATATGCTAAGTATTGAATTATAATGTTATGTTAGAGTTTAAGGAGTATTAGAGGTTCAAGGGCTACAAGTACTAGGAGCAAAGAAACCACAAGGTGAGTAAACACTATGTTATTGTTACAAATACAAGCTATCATGATTTGTGAACCTTTGATATTCTTGAAACCCAAGTTCTTTTCTATTTTAAATGCAACTATATGATTTCTTTGTTAAGCTTGGATTGCTAAAGGACAATTGGTCGAAAACCATTTTTGATTATGCAATGATAATAAAGAACCTTTGTGATTATTGCTCTAACTTATATTCTTTATGGAACTACACTGTTACTAATCTTTTGTTCAAAAAGCTAAACTATTATTGTTATTGTGTTGCATGTGATTGCATTCTTCAATGCTATTTTTATATGTGATTGCCATTAGCTCTAGCTGTGGTACCTGTAAACCCTTTTATGCAGAAATCATCATGCCGATATGGGTAATCATCAGAACCTGTGCACTTGGTCTTAACCTGATGGATTGGGGTAGTGTATCCACCTTAGCTAAAAGGGGCGATTCTAGCCATAGAGCCTGATTAGTTTCATGCTTCTCTATGTGTTCTAGTGATTATGGCAATAGCCTTCACTCTATATGTTCAAGAAATTATGGTAATAGCCTTCACTCTATGTGTTCAAGCAATTATGGTAATAGCCTTCACTCTATGTGTTTAAGTGATTATGGCAACAACCTTCACTCTATGTGTTATGTGTTATAAGTGTGATTTCTATGAACCTCTCTAAATTGCAAATTATGAATCATAAACTATAAATCATGAATTAAGGGATATGTGTATTGTATAAGCCCTATTGTTTGCTCATTGAGATCATTTATCACACCTTTTTTCCTTGTGTGATTCTAGGAGAGTATTATAAGCAGGTAAGGTGATCACTTAAGCTACCTACTTTGCTTGGAAAATTCCCTTATCAAAGTTATAATGAGGCAAAGTGATCACTTAAGCTACCTACTCCGCTTGGGAAACTCCCTTTTCAAAGTTATAATAATACCATACTATGTTGAGTCTTTAGATGCTCCGGAAGTTATTATGGGAACTTTATTTTGGAATATCATGTTAGAGACTTTATTTGGTGTCTTATTTATTTTTTCTCATGGATTGTATTAAAGTATATTTTTTAGCTTTTGCAACTTAAGGTTTTTCCTTTATAAAAGGTTTTTTAAGTTAATGTATGTTTGGTACAATCTTAGGCAGTATTTGTATATGTATAAGTGGGTTCTACGAGCATAGGTGACCTTATGTCTTCTCATGTTTTAGGACCATCATATCTCCGAAAATGGGATGTTACAAAGGTGATATCAAAGCTATAGTTTTAAAGTATAGTTTATACTTGTCTGTTTATTGGGATGGTTAAGTATAATCCTAGAGCATAGGAATTTTCCTATCATGTCACTTACTGTCTATTGCTAGTATAGTTCCACAAAATCTTAATAAGTTATAGTACTCCTTATTATTATTTGTGTGCCTTACAATTCTTTTACTAGATGACCAAGAAGATTATCCCTACCAGAGGACTGCAACCTAGAGCACCACGTGTGCCATGCAAGAGGACATAGCGAGAGATGTTCTTAAAAGTCATGCCCATGATTCAACGCAAGGAAGAGAAAGTGCCTAAAGAAAAGGACCTCGAAGTGTATTTAGACTGTGATTGGGTTTATGGTAAGATTAAGAAATTGGAGAGTGACTGCTTTGATTTGAAGGAGGAAAATTGATGTCTTAGGCTTTTGATTCATGCCTTGAGGGAGGATGTGGAGCAGCTTAAGACCAGAGGTCTTAAGCAAATGGATGATAACACACTTAGATTTTTGTCACTTGCCATCAAGGACCTTGTCTTCGATGGGTCATGTGCTAGATAAAGATTTACTCTGTTATAAATGTTATGGTTTTGGTCACATTTCTGCCAATTATCCTCTTATTGATTATTCACCTAAGTAACCCTAGAAGTTACCTAACATTCATCTTGATGAGGGACCTAGTTGAGATTTGCAATAGTAGTTGATAACTATTGGCTTAGTGGTCTAGGATTTATACGATGCGAATAATAGTATTTGACTGCTTAGCTACTTAGTATGCAATGGTTTCTTTTATTGCCTATGACATGATTGACTCTTATATGATAGGAGAATTCTTCATGCTATAAGATATAGGTTACATGATTATGATATATGATATATGCTAGGTGATATGTGTACTATGATGTGATATTATATGATGGGTGCTAATGTTAAATGTTGGGTAAGTATGATAATATGATAGGGGGGTTAAGTGGATTAGAAAGAGAAGTTGACTAAGTTTTGATCCAACTTAGATTAATGATTGATATGTATAATGTTGTGTTGTATGAAATGCTTACATGTGACAATGGTTTGATATGTGAATTATATGGAATTATTAAATGATAATTATGATTGATGCCCTAAGAAGAGAAATGATATTTAGTAATGATTAGTATGAGAATGAAATAAATCAATTACATTATATATACATAAGTATACGGTATGAATTAAGTGAATTATATTAAGGAATTTGTGGCTTAAATGCTACTGTATAGACTAGAATAATAAGAAAGGTAGGGATTTCTATATCACTTATATAAATATCAAGTATAGTCAAAGGAAGAATATTAATCTAGTGTGTTTTGAAAAGAAAAAGGTATCATTCCCATTCAAACCTCTAGTGCAAGATGCTTGATAGATTTTGGTGCTACGCATTTGTTGGTATCTCCATGTTTTGCTAAGAGTCTTGGTATAAATATGGAATTAATGAATAAACTCTTAGTAGTGCTGACTCCTTTAGGAATAATAATGGAAGTAAAGTATATGTTTAAGGATTGTGAGGTGGATATTGATGGATGGAAACATCTTGTGGAGTTGTTAGAACTTGGTGTCCTATAATTCAATGTGATCTTAGGAATGGATTGGCTATATGAGCATGGAGCTTGTATTGACTGTAGAGAAAAGCAAGTAGAACTTCCAACTAAGTATGGGAAAAAAATTGTGTATCAAAGAGATACCTATTATTAAGATCCATTAGCGTAATCATGGAATGGATGAATGTACTTAGGAAGCCGAGGAAGGGATGCAGCAAAAGCATTCCCAGTTTTTTGAGAACATATAAGTAAGTATTTAAATTCGAGGATGAATTTTTTTTTTTTTTTGGGGGGGGGGGGGGGGGGGAGGGGAAGAGAATATAACAATCCACACCTACCCTAGGAATTTAGTGACAAATTTATTGAATTTAGAGCTATTATGACAAAATGTGTGCTTTTATGAAAATTCATGTGTTATGTGATTGATGAGTATATGGCATATTAGATGAGTTCTAATACGCATATTATGAATTATTATGGTGAAGTGATTTATATGAAATGCATAAGCATAAAATATTTATTTCACATAAATTGAATTTTCATGCACAAAGTGATTTTTAAGCATAAAATAACTTTTATGAGCATTTTTAAATTAATATTTTGGAGGGAATTTTAATAAAAATAATAGGAAAAGTATTTTACTTTTAATTACCTATAATCAGCCCATAAAATAAATAAAAAGCCCAAATTCCCAAAAGCCTACTACTCCAAAACACTCCTCACCTGGCTTATTAAGTGTAAACTTGGAATTTTCACCCAAAACCCGAATACATAAGCAAAATTTTAGCCAGCCCTTGTTAGACAGACACCATTCTATTATTCTTCATATTTTTATAGAAAAATTCTCTCAAAAATATGAAAATAACAAAAAACCTTTAAACTTTGGGATTTCATGACCGTTTCGTAAGTTTTTCATTTCCTTTCAATTTACTGTTTGATTTTTGTGAAACTAATCATGAGAAAATTATTTTGAGCTAAATATTTACTGATTTTCATTAATTAAATTTGGCCTAGGTGAATTTTTGAGAGAAAAATCAATTTTTCTACCGAAAACACAAACCTCTCTACGCAAATCCTCTAAAGGTGAACCCTAAAACTCAAAGTTTGAAATTTCTTCATAAACTCTATAAGGGGGATGATTTTCATATGATTATTTTTTAAATTGATTTTTGTTGTGTTTAGATGAAAAATATTGACTTAAATCATATTTTTGTATACTGCTGTAATGATCAGAAAAGTATGGAAAGCAAGAAAGTTCATGATTTTCACCCTACAACCTAAAATTGGAATTTTCATGTATATGTTATACCATGAATGCTAATTTGTGTATATTTAAATATTACACTGATTTTTATTATGATTGGATGAAAAATAATGGTTTAAATAATGTGTTTACATATTACTGTAATGACCAGAAAGTACTAGAAATAAGAAAGATGCATGATTTTCATCCTAAAACCTAAAGCTGGAAAATTTTCATACATGTATACATATATAGATGCTGATTTGTGCAAATTAGTGTTCTAAAATGATTCTTATTTTGATTGCATGAAACATCTTGGTTTAAACCATGCTTTTGCATACTACTATAATAAGCAGAAGGTGCAAAAAGTGAGAAAAAAAAATCATGTTTGTTCTTGATTGAGTAATTCGGCCTACATTGGGAATTCAATCCCAATGTCTATAATTTTTATATGATATATTTTAATAAATATTGGCATGTATATATGAATGATAAGAGATTGATTGCATGTTGATTGAAGGAATAACTCTAGACAAGTCTAGAGACAATAGGGTATACCTAAGTTTTCCTAACCCTATTTCTATGATGTGATTAATATGTTTATGTAATTAAGTGATATGAGAAATAAGTTTTATGATGATTTGATAATGAATTAATGATCTTAAATGGATGATGAGATTGATTGTGCAAATTGGTCATAAGAGATAAGCATGATACCTGAAAGGCTACTTATTAAGTTAAAATATATGGAAGGTATTAAGTATGTTAAGTTGAATGTTAAATGGAATTGGTATTAAGATTATAATGTATTGTGCTTGACTTTAAAAAATTCTTGGTATGAGTTATAATGTGTTTCCATATTAGCTTATAAAGGCTAAGTATGCAAGACTTTAAAAGTCAACATTTTTTGTGTAAGTGATAAGTACACTTCTAAGTGCAACTCCAATTTAATGTGAATGTTATATGTGCATGGGATAGTTATAGGATTGGATAGCATGATGATTAAGTAAATGCTAAGTATTGAATTATAAAGTTATGTTAAAGCTTAAGGAGTATTAAAGGTTCAAGGACTATAAGAGCTAGGAGCAAAGGAACTACAAGGTGAGTAAATAATATGTTATTGTTACAAGTACAAGCCATCATGATATGTGAACCTTTGATATTCTTGAAACCCTTCCTTACTATTTTCAAATGCAACTATATGATTTCTTTGTTAGGCTTTGGTTGCCATAGGACAATTGGTCTAAAACCATTTTTGATTATCCAATGATAATGCAGAACCTTTGTGATTATTGCCCTAACTTATATTCTTTCTAAAACTACACTGTTACTTATATTTTGTTCAAAAAGCTAAACTATTATTGTTATTGTGTTACATATGATTGCATTCTTCGATGGTATTGTTATATATGATTACCATTAGCTCTAGCTATGGTACCTCTAAATCCTTTTATGCAAAAATCCTCATGCCGATGCAGGTAATCATTAAAATTTGTGCACACGGTCTTAACCCAATGCATAGGGGTAGTGTATCCACCTTAGCTACAAGGGGTGGTTCTAATTGTGGAGCCTAATCAGTTTCATGCTTCTCTATGTGTTTGAGTGATTATTGCAATAGCCTTCACTCTATGTGTTCAAGTGATTATGGTGATTGCCTTTGGTCTATGGGTTATGTGTAATAAGTGTGATTTCTATGAACCTTTCTAAATTACGAAATATGTATTATGAACTATGAGTTATGAGCTGTGAGCCCTTTCTAAAGGATATGTACTATTGTATAAGCCTTATTGCTTACTTATTAAGATCATCTATCTCACCTCTTTTCCTTGTGTGGTTCCAAGAGAGCCTTATGAGGAGGCAAGGTGATCGCTCAAGCTACCTACTATGCCTAGGAAATTCCCTTGTCAAAGTTATAATGAGGCAAGGTGATTGCTCAAGCTACATACTCTGCTTGAAACTCCTTTGTTAAAGTTATAATAATACCATACTATGTTAAGTCTTTAAACACTCTGGGAGTTATTATAAGAACTTTATTTTAGAATATCATGTTGGAGACTTTATTTGGAATCTTATTATTATTTTCTTATGGATTGTATTAAAGTATATTTTTTAGCTTTTGCAACTTAAGTTTTGTCCTTTATGAAAGGTTTTTTAAGTTAATGTATGAGGTTTTGGTATGATCCTACGCAATATTTGTATATGTATAAGTAAGTTCTGCGAGCATGGGTGACCTTATGTCTTCCCGTGTTCTAGGACTGTCATATCTCCGAAAATGGGATGTGGCAAAACCATATTTTTTGCATATTATGGTAACAAATGGAAAGTGAAAAAGTAGAAAAGTTTAGGATCTTCCTTGATAGTATAATTTATCCTACATTGGGAATTCAATCCTAATGTCTATAATTTTATTGTGATATATTTTAATGATTAATGATATGTATACATGAATGATAAATGATTTGATTGCATGTTGATTAAAGGAATAACTCTAGACAAGTCTAGAGATAATAGGGTATACCTAGGGTTTCTTAACCTTATTTTTATGATGTAATTAATTGTAACAACCCACACCTACCCTAAAAATTTTCGTGATGGTTTGCTTGATTAGAAATATTAAGGTTAAGTGTGTGCATTGGTGAGAATTAGTATTCTATGCGTTGATGAGTATGTACATATTAAATTAATTTTAATAAGCATAATATAAGTTGTTGTTATGAAATAAATGATTTACATGAAGTGTATTTGCATAAAATAAATTATTTTAAATAAAACAAATTTTCATGCATAAAGACAATTTTTAAGCATAAAACAATTTTATGAGTATTTTAAAATAATTTTTAAATAAATATTTTGGGGAAACTTTTAATGAAAATAATAAGAAAAATATTTTTATTTTTATTAATTATAATCAGCTCTAAATTTAAATAAAAAGCCCAAATACCCAAAAGCCCACTACACTAAAACCCTCTTAACCTAGCTCATTAAAGGTATTAGTGGAAATTGCCCAAAACCCTACATATAATAATGTAAAATTCGGCCAGCCCTAATGACCAGCAACCATCACTCTAATTTTCTGTATCTTAATAGAAAAATTCTCTCAAAATATTTCTCTCTACCAAAATTAAGAAAACACCTTTCAGTTTCGCGATTTCTTAACTATAATCATAAGTTTTTCTCCTCTTTCAATTCCTTAACTGATTTCTATGAAATAAACTATGGGAAAATTATTTTGAACTGGTTGTTTACTGATTTTTATAGATTAAATTCTGTTCAGGTAAGTTTTTGAAATAGAAAATTTATTCTCTACCGAAAACACAAATCTTTTCGCGAGATTTCTCCAAAGGTGAATCCTATAACTTAAAATCACAATTTTTATGCATAAACATCACTAAAGGGGGGTGATTTGTGCATTATTGGTTTCTAAACTGATTTTTTATTTGTTTTGATGGAAAATATTGGATTAAATTATATTTCTGCATATTTCTATAATGACTGGAAAGTTTTGGAAAACAAAGAAATTCAAGTTTTTTGTGCTAGAACTTAGAAGTTGGAAAATTCTATTATTAATTTAACATGTGGCCACTAATTTGTGTGTGAATGGATTCTAATATGATATTTGTTTTTTTTGAATGAAAAATAATAATTTAAATCATGTTTCTACATATTACTGTAATAGACAGAAAGTGCGAAAAGTAAAAAAAAATTTGTTTTCCCTTTGATGATGCATTCGGCCTACTATGGGATTTTTATCCCAATGTCTATAATTTTTATGCAATGTATTTTTATGATTATTGACATGTATGTATGTATGTATAATAAATGATAAAATTGCATGATAGTTGAAGAAATGACCCTAGACAAGCTTAAAGGCACTTTGGTATACTTAAGGTATCTTAATCTTATATTGTGATTAGAATGTGAATGTGATTGGGAAATATGGAACTAGATGTTATGATAACTTGATGATGAATAAATGGTCTTGAGTCAATGAGATGATTGATTGAATGAATGGATCATAAAAGTTAAGCATGACACTTAAAAGGTTAAATGATTAGCTAACATGAATGGAAGTGTTAAGTGTAATAAGTTGTTGTTAAAGTGAATTAATATTAAGATAATGATATTATGATGACCTTAGAAAGGTATTGATATAATTGCAATGTTTTTTCATGTGAACCTATCAAGGTTAAGTGTGCAAGACTTTTAAAGTCAATATGTTATGTGCAAGTGATGTGCACACTTATATATGCAACTCTAAGTGTATGTGAATGCTATAATTGCATGGGGTAGTTATAGGATAAGAGCATCATGATTAAATAAATACTAAGTATTAAATTAAATATTATGTTAAAGTTTGAGGAGCTTTAGAAGTTCAAAAGGGCTACGTATACTAGGAGCAAAGGAACCACAAGGTGAGTAAATGCTGTGTTCATACTACAAGTGTGAGTAAACATTGTATTCATTCTACAAGTGTGAGTAACATTATGTTATGTTACAAGTATGTGATATCTTATTATGTGAGCTTTTGTCATCTTTGAAACCTAAGTTCTTTCTATCTGAAAATATGATTAAGTGATTTCTTTGTAAAGCTTGAGTTGCCAAAGGACAATTTGTCCAAAAACCATTTTTGTTTATCCCATGATAATTCCTTATGTTTATTACCTTAACTTATATTCTTTATGGAACTACACTATTCCTGAAGCTGTTGTTCAAAAAGTTAAACTGCTATTGTTATTGTGATACATGTTTTCTTGCCTTAAATGTTATTTTCATATGTGATTACCATTAGCTCTAGCTATGGTACCTTTAACGCTTTTATGTAGAAGTCCTCATGTCTATGTGTACAATCATTAGAACCTGTGCACACAGTCTTAACCCAATGGATAGGGGTAGTGTATCCACCTCAACTAGAAAGGGGCGATTCTAGCCCTGGGGCCTAATAAGCTTCACGCTTTCTATATGATAGGAGTTAGAATTTGGTATATGGCCACCTCTCTTTTATGTGTTCGAGTGATAAAGCAATAGCCTTCACTAACTATGTGTTATATGTGTGATTTTTGTAACCTTGCTAAATTGAACCCTTGCTAAATTACAACTTGATTCATGAATTATAAACCATAAGCTATGTGTATAAGCTATGTGTTTCCTTCTCAAAGGAAGATGTGTTAATGTATGTGCTATATTGTTTACTCATTGAGATCATCTGTCTCACCCCTTTTCCTTGTGTTGTTCTAGGTGAGCAAATGTGAGGAGGCAAGGTGATGGCTTAAGCATTTTAATCTACTTGGGGATTCCTTGTCAAAGTCATTAATAATATCATGTTATGAAGTGTTGTCATTAATGCTCTGGGAATATTGATTGATGCTTATTTTGAGATGTATTATTTTCTTAAGTTTCCAAATGGGAAATGAATATTATTTTCCTTATGGATTTTATATGAAATGTCTAATTACAGTCTTCTGCAATTAAAGGTATTCATCTAATGATTTAAACGAGTTATTTGTATGAGGTTTGGTATGATCCTATGCATGATTTTGTATATGTGTAAGTAGGTTCTACGGACATAGGTGACCTTATGTCTCCCCATGTTCTAAGACCATCATATCTCTAAAGTTAGGATGTGACATTAATTTGTTTATGTGATTAATTAATATGAAAAATAAGTTTTATGATGAATTAATAATGAGTTAATGATCTTAAATGGATGATGAGATTGATTGTATGAATCAATCATAAGAGAAAGGCATGATACTTGAAAGATTACTTATTATGTTGATATATATGTAAAGTGTTAAATGTACTAAGTTGAATGATAAATAGAATTGATATTAAGATCATAATATATTGTGTTTGACTTTAGGAAAGTCATAATATAGGTTATAATGTGATTTCATGTGGGCTAATAAAGGCAAAGTATGCAAGACTTTGAAAGTCAATATGTTATGTGCAAGTGATGAGTGCACTTCTAAATGCAACTCCAAGTGTATATGAAAGTTATATATGCATGGGGTAGTTATGGGATAGGATAGTATGATGATTAAGCAAATGCTAAGTATTGAATTAAATATTTTGTTAAAAGTTCAAAAGGGCTACAAGTACTAGGAGTAAAGGAACTACAAGGTGAGTAAACAGTATGTCATTGTTACAAGTACAAGCTATCATGATATGTGAACCTTTGACATTATTGAAACCCAAGTTCCTTTCTATCCTAAATTATAATTATGTGAATTATGTGCTAGGCTTGGGTTCCTAAAGGACAATTGGTCTAAAGCCATTTTAATTATCTAATGATAATAAAGAACCTTTGCGATTATTGCCCTAACTTATATTCTTTCTAGAACTACACTGTTATTTATCTTTTTTTCATTAAACTAATCACCTACTATTATTATATTACATGTGATTGGATTCCTCAATGCCATTATTATAAATGATTGCTATTAGCTCTAGCTATGGTACCTATAAACCCTTTTATGCAAAAATCCTCATGCCAATGCATGTAATCTTCGAAACATGTGCACACGGTCTTAACCTAATAGATAAAGATAATGTATCCACCTCAGCTAAAAGCCTGATCAATTTCATGCTTCTCTATGTGTTCGAGTGATTATGGCAATAGCCTTCACTCTATATGTTCGAGTGATTATGGTAATAGCCTTCACTCTATGTGTTCGAGTGATTATGGCAATAGCCTTCACTCTATGTGTTATGTGTTATAAGTGTGATTCTGCGAACCTTATTGAATTGCAAATTATGAACCATGAGCCATGAGTCATAAATTACAAATCATGATTTATGAGTTATAAGCTATGAGCCCTTTTTAAGGGATATATGTTATTGCATAAGCCATATTGTTTACTCATTGAGATCATCTATCTCACCCCTTTTTCCTTGTATGGTTCCAGGTGAGCATTATAAGCAGGCAAGGTGGCAGCTCAAGCAACCTACTCCACTTGGGTGATTTTCTATGTCCAAGTTTATTTCCATGCCATAAAGTGATGAGTCATCTTTAGATGCTTTGGGAATGATTGTTTGGGAATTTATTTTGAAACATTATCTATTGAGGTTTTATTTGGAGTCTAAATATTATTTTCTATTGGATTGTATTTAAAGCATTTTTTAACTATTCTTTCGTAATTTAAGGTTTTCCTATAAATGGTTTAATTAAGTTAATGCATGACATTTTGATACGATCCTAGGCAATGTTTACATGTGTATGAGTGGGTTCTATGAGCATGGGTGACCTTATATCTCCCCATGTTCTAGGACCATTGATGTGATGTAAAATGATATGGATTTAGTGTTATTTCAGGTGCATTTTAGTTGCTTTTTAGGTATATGTTTAGTATATTTTATGCATTTTGTGTGTATTTCCTTAATATTTATTCTACTAACATTTTCTCAAAGATTTCTCCTTAACCTGATGGTTTTGAGAGTATTTTATAAAGTTTTAATAGGTTAAGGGAAGAATTGGAGGTTCGTAGAAGAGCCAAGTATAAAAAGAGAAAGCAAAGTTTGAAAAGTACTGGTGCCAAGTCAGCACCCTTCAACTCAGTTAGTGCCGAGTCGGCACCAATGGCTACTGTGCCTAGTTGTTGAAAGGAGGATGAGTTGGTGCCGAGTCGGCACACACCAAAAGACAAGATCCTTCATGAATAGTCTGCAATGTTTCAGTCATAACTTCCTCTACACAACTCAGATTGAAATGATTCAAGAGGCTATGGAAAGCTGAAAAAGAGGCCTACAACTTTCATGAAGACCTCAAAGTCTAATTTTGCCATCTGAATTGACCAAAATGCCCCTGAAGTTTCTGAAGCAGTTATTAGGTGACTTTTCACAAAGCGTTGCATTTCTTTATGAAATGTTATGACTTTTAACTGTTCAAAGCCTTTAAATAGTTGAAGTTTCTTCTATAAAAGGGAGGGATAAAATCTAGAAAATCAAAATACAAGTAGAGAGTATTGTATTAAGAAGAAAGAGAGAGATCTTACAAATTTTAGCACTTTCAAGTACAACATTTTGGGAAATTATTCTTGTATTAAGGCTTCTAATCTTGAGAAGGGCTAGTAAAAGATTTCTATAACTTTTTCTTTGCTTAATACTATTTTATTTCATTGATGATTGAATGTTTAATCTTCTTTTTTTTCTAACAATGCATCAAGGCTAAAGTACTTGTGGTTAGAATTGCAATGCAAATTTAGTCTATGAACTTCACTTTAATATTTTATTAATGAATGATTGATTTGGCTTCAATTAAGTTCTTAATATTTGTTATATATGCTTGATCACCATATGTAATATGTTAGTTAAGAATTTGCAATGAGAATTGGAATTCTTAATGGAAAAGTAATTGATATCACTTAAGTTAAAAGATTAATTAGAATCTACTTCTAAAGGGATAAAAAGAATTAACATTGAAATTCATGGTTTTTGTTTATATTTACATTGACATGAGAGTGCATGTAAGTCTATTCAAAAATACCTTTAATTGACTTAGAGATAAGCTTTTAAAGATTTCAGGTTAATTCTCCAATCAACTCATTCATAATCTTATTTTATATACATGTTAGAAGTTCATTGATTTAAATTTAATTTGTAATTCTAACCTGTTTAATAACTTTGAATTATTTAGAATTTAATGATTTGTAGTTAAATTAGTAGTTAATTAGTTACTCGAACTCCAATTATTCTTTGCCTATTCATCTTATTATTTGTTCAGTTAATAATAAATTCATCATTTTTCCCAATGTTTGACCCCTTGCTCATCCTATATTTAGTCTTAAGGGCTAGGGTATAATAATTTGCTCACATCAAATTTGGCGCCGTTTCCAGGGAATTTGATAAGAATTTTTATTAACTTAGGATAAAGAAAGGTTGTTTTAAGCTTTAACTTAGGATATTAATTGTTTTTATTTTTTTATTTTTTTATGAGACGTACTCGTAGTTCCACTAGTATTTTATCTTACGATCCTGAAATTGAACGATCTTTTCATTTATTACGCAAGAATCAAAATTTCCAAAAAGTAGAAGAAAATAGACAAATAGAGATGGCAGAAAGGAGAACTTTGGTAGACTTTGCTATGCTCGATGTTTCTGAAAATTCAGGAGGCATAGTGGCACCAACCATTGCTAACAACAGTTTTGAAATCAAGCCTAGCATCATTCAAATGATACAAAACAATCAATTTGGAGGCTTACCCAGAGAGGATCCATATGCTCATATTCTTACTTTCCTCAATGTGTGTGCAACCTTCAAAATTAATAACATTTCGGATGATGCTATAAGGCTTAGATTGTTTCCTCTCTCCGTAAGAGATAAAGCACAAATATGGCTTTCTAGTTTGCCAACTAATTCCATCACAACATGGGATCAGTTGAAGCAAGCTTTTCTTCACAAATACTTCCCACCCCACAAGACAACAAAACTTTGCAATGAAATTAGTACTTTCAAACAAGGCAAGGATGAGACACTCTATACGAGTTAGAAGAGATTCAAAGAACTCCAAAGACAATGTCCTCATCATGGGTTACCCGATTGGATGATTCCTCAAATTTTCTATAACGGGTTGACCGATGATGATAGGAACATTGTCAATGCAGCCTCAAGTGGAAAATGGATGAACAAAATAGCCTCAGAAGCAATTACTCTATTAGAAGAACTTGCATCTCAAGGATATATGGGTGACGACACAACTTTGGCAAGAGGTAAGGGAATCCTTGAACTTGATAGTATCAATATTTTGAATGCTAAAGTTGATGCCTTGACAAAGCTAATAAGCAAAGCACAAATAAATTTGGTGGAGAAATCTACATCAACTTGTGAGTTATGTGGCGATCATCACTCATACCATGAATGCAACTTAAGGACCAATGAAGATGTAAATTACATGCAAGGAGGTTTTAACCAAAGGTATGGACCCAATACAAACAATTACAATTTTCAATGGAAAAATCATCCTAGTTTTTCTTGGTCTAATCCATCATCTCAACTTAACCCCCCATTCAACCCAAACACTAAACCATAAAATCCACCCGGTTTTCCTATGAAACTACCCCAATCTTCTTTAAATTCCCTTCTAGCAAAATCTAATTTAGAAACCCTTATAGAATAATTTATTGGACAACAAATTGCCATAAATAAACAAAATGAGGAGCAATTCAATCAACTCAACTCTAAAATTGATGAAATTGCTACTCATAACCGCATCCTTGAAACACAAATTGCTCAACAAGCATCTTCTACTTCCAAACCTATGGGAAAACTTCCTAGCCAACCAGAATTTGCTGTAAAAGAATCTTGTCAAGCAATTACTTTAAGGAGTGGAAAAGAGATTGGTGATTCATCTAATAACAAAGGTGAGAAGGAAATATCTAATGATAGTAAGGAGAATGTTGCTAAAAATGATTCTAATAGCAAGAAAAATGAAAAGGAAGATACTTTTAATTCTAGCAATGAACCTAACATTAATTTGAAGGAAATTCCCTTTCCTTAAAGATTTGTTAGACATAATTTAGATAAGCAATTTGGTAAATTCCTTAATCATTTAAAAGAAATTACTATTACTATACCTTTTATGGATGCTATTAGAGACATGCTAGCATGGGGTAAGTTTTTAAAAGATATCATAAATCATAAAAGCAAACTTAAGGACTGTGGTTTAGTTTCATTAGTTGAAGAATCTAAGGCTATATATTCTAAAGTCCCTCCCAAACTCAAAGACCCTAGTTGTTTTACCGTTCCTTGTATAATTGGTGAATCACACTTTGATAAAGCTTTGTGTGATATTAGTGCTAGTGTGAGTCTTATGCCATATTCCATTTACAAGAAACTTAATTTAGGAGGTCTAAAACCCATCAATATATCTCTTTCCATGGCTGATAAATCAATTAAATATCCAATAGGTATACTAGAGAATGTTCCAGCTAAAATTGGAAAATTTGTAATTCGTGCGGATTTTATTGTATTAGACATGGAAGAGGATCCTAAAATCCCAATTCTTTTGGGAAGACCATTTTTGAGAACCGCATGAGTAGTAATTGATATGAAAAAGGGTAAGATCACTTTAGAGGTAAATGATGAAACTATGGTATTTGATGTATTTAGGATGATAAAGAATACACCAATAGAGACTATTAACATGGTTGAATTGGTTGACCCAATTGAAGAATGTGTTAATGAAGTTATACATAAATGCATTGGACAAGAACCTATGTTAACTTGTTTAACACAAGAAGAAAATGGTAATATAGAGTTAAATGCTTGTGTAAAACTCCTAGAAGCAACTCCTTATCTTAATCCGCATAGGGCTTCAAGGTTTGAACCATTACAAAAAGAAGATGATGACAAGAATGAAAATCTTGTACTCAAACCTTTACCTTCCTCTCTAAGGTATGCATTTCTTGACTCTAATACTAATTTCCTTTTTATTGTTAATTCTTCTTTACCAATTGAGAACGTTGAAGCATTGAGCAATGTTTTGTTGAATCATAAGGGTGCTATTGGTTATTCCTTTAACGACTTGAAAGGTTTAAGCCCAAGTATATACATGCATAGAATTTCTTTAGAAGATAATGTAAAACCTTCCATTGAAGGACAAAGGAGGCTTACTCCTACACTTAAAGAAGTGGTAAGAAAAGAGGTAATTAAATTACTCAATAATGGAATCATATATTCTATTAATGATAGCAAATGGGTTAGCCCTGTCCAAGTTGTCCCCAAAAAGGGTGGCTTGACGGTTGTTAAAAATGAATCAAATGATTTAATGCCCACTAGAACTATCACGGGATGGCGTATGTGTATTGATTATAGAAAACTCAATAAAGCAAAAAAGAAAGACCATTTTCCTTTACCTTTTATTGATCAAGTCCTTGAGAGATTAGCAAATTTCTCTTATTTTTGTTATCTTAATGGTTTAAGTGGTTTTTACCAAATACCTATTCATCCCAATGATCAATCAAAGACCACATTTACATGTCCATATGGTACATTTGCTTTTAGGCGAATGCCTTTTGGACTTTGTAATGCACCCGCCACATTTCAACAATGTATGTTTTCTATTTTTAGTGACCTAATTGATGATTGTGTAGAAGTTTTTATGGATGATTTTAGTGTTTATGGAACTAATTTTTCCAATTGTCTTGAGAATCTTTCCAAAGTGCTTGATAGGTGTAAAGAGCATGGACTAGGGCTAAATTGGGAGAAATGTCACTTTATGGTACAAGAAGGAATCGTCTTGGGTCATAAAGTATCGAATAAAGGCATAGAAGTTTATCAAGCCAAGATTGAGGTCATAGCCAAATTGCCTCCAAAAAAATGTGTCAAAGATGTGAGGAGTTTTTTAGGACACGCAGGGTTCTATAGAAGATTCATTCGAGACTTCTCAAAGGTTGCCAAACCATTATGCAATTTGTTAGCAAAGGAAGCACCTTTTGACTTTGATAAGGCATGTTTAGAAGCTTTTGACAAACTCAAAAAGGCTCTTATAATGGCTCCAATTTTGCAACCACCTAATTGGGACTCGCCATTCGAAATTATGTGTGATGTAAGCAACTTTGTTGTGGGGGCTATTTTGGGACAAAGGAAGGAAGGTAAACCTTGTGTGATCTATTATGCAAGCAAGCTCTTGGATGATGCCCAAGTCAACTATACCACAATGGAGAAAGAACTTCTTGCCATTGTATATGCTTTTGACAAATTTAGAGCATATCTTATTGGTTAAAAAGTGATTGTCTATTCAGATCATGCTGCTCTTAAATACCTTTTAAGCAAGAAAGATGCCAAGCCTTAGTTACTTAGATGGATTTTGATGCTTTAAGAATTTGATTGGGAAATTAGAGACAAAAAGGGTAGTGAGAATTTAGTTGCGGATCATTTGTCAAGAATCAATTTGGAAGATTTAAGGAAGCAAGATGATGGGGTGCTTATCAATGAAACATTTTCGGGTGAACAACTTCTCTAAATTGCCACAAAAGAGATTCCTTGGTTCGCCGACATTGCCAATTATATTGTAAGTGGAATTTTACCCTATGACATGGATCCTAGAAAGAAAAAGAAGTTTTTATATGATGCCAAGTTCTATTATTGGGAAGAGCCACTCTTGTATAAAAGATGTGGTGACGGATTGATTAGAAGATGTGTTCCTCAAGATGAAGTTCAAGATATTTTGAAACATTGCCATTCCATGGAGGTTGGTGGACACTTTGGCGCATTTAGGATGGCATCTAAGGTACTTTAATGTGGTTTTTGGTGGCCTTCATTATTTAAAGATGCTAGAAATTTTGTTCTTGTATGTGGTAGATGCCAAAGAACGGGAAACATTACTAAGAAACATGAAATGCCTATGAATGATATCTTAGAAGTAGAAATTTTTGATGTATGGGGTATAGACTTTATGGGACCTTTTCCAAGCTCTCTTGGTAATAAATATATTCTTGTAATGGTAGATTACGTTTCCAAATGGGTGGAAGCAATTCCATCTATCACTAATGATGCCAAGGTAGTAAAGAAAATGCTTAGAAAGACTATATTCCCAAGGTTTGGTACCACAAGGGTCCTAATTAGTGATGGGGGATCTCATTTTTGTAACTGCATAATTGAATCATTGTTGAAAAAGTATGGGGTGACACATAAAATTGCAACTCCATATCACCCTCAAACTAGTGGTCAAGTAGAAGTTAGTAATAGAGAACTCAAGTGGATTTTGGAAAAAACGGTTTCTTCTTCAAGAAAAGATTGGGCATTAAAACTTGGTGATGCCTTATGGGCTTATAGGACAGCTTTCAAGACTCCCATTGGTCTTACACCTTACCAATTGATTTATGGGAAATCTTGTCATTTGCTAGTGGAATTACAACATAAGGCTTATTGGGCAACGAAGGCTTTGAACTTTGATTTTAAGAAAGCAGGACAAAAGAGGCTTCTTCAATTGAATGAATTGGAAGAGTTAAGGATGAATGCTTATGAGAATGCTAAGATTTATAAGGATACAACCAAGCAATGGCATGACAAGCATATTCATCATAAGGAGTTTCATGAAGGAAAACTTGTTTTATTATACAATTCAAGGCTTAAACTCTTTCCCGGAAAGTTAAAATCAATATGGTCGGGTCCTTTTAAAATCATCAAGGTTTATCCTCATGGTGCGGTTGACATTAAAAATTCAAAAGGGGAAATTTTTAAGGTCAATGGTCAGCATTTGAAATCCTATGTCATTGGTGATCAAATAGGTAATGGAAATAGTTTACAATTAGAGGTTTGGGGACTACTTGGTGAATCTTCGGGTAAATATGATTATAAGGTAAAGTTTTCACCACCACCTAGTTCAAGCATTCCTATTGAATCCATCGAGCCATCGGGTTGGGGAGAAGAATTTGATGTTATCGACAATCAAGGAACAAAGGAGGTTCATACCCTACACTTCCAATCTTAACTTGGAATTTAAGGGATGATCAAACTATAGATTTTAGATTTAGCAAGGTATGATACTTACACATTTAGTTTATTTTTATTTTATTGTATATATTTATCTTCATAATTTTTCTTTTGTTTTTCACAGAAATAAATAAATAAAAAAAAGGGGTAACACAGAAATTCATTGGTGCCTAGTCGGCACACTTCAACTCAGTTGGTGCCGAGTCGGCACCAATACCTGCTGTGCCGAGTTGCACCCGGCAGTTGAACTCATGCCGAGTCAGCACACATGGAACATGTCCCAAAAATTCAGATTTTGCATCATTTCAATTGCTAGACCATTTGACTTCAATTTTGTTGTTTTTCAAACTCAAACATCACTATCACAGAGCACATATTCCTTAGTATCTCTTGGGAAGGGACATGAAGAGACTACACAACTTTATCTCTTTATAGTTAATTTTTCTTTTGTTAAAATTCTGCATTCTTTTCTTTTCTTTTTCTTTCTATTTTTATTTTAACTCCTTCTTCATCTCCCTCTCTCTCATGTTTCTCTCTCACTTCACATCTTCTCCAAATTTTAGTTTTCTTCCCTCTTTCTTAACCAAAACCCATTCCCTTTACCTTTCAAAAATTACTTTACAAGATGGGTAGATCAAAAACAAATCCATCCTCATCTTTAAGGGGAAAGGAAGTTGCACAAGAGGAGGAAGAAGTTCTGGATATTGCACCACAATATAGAGCACCATTTCTAATTTTTCAAAAATGGGAAGGACAAAGGTATGAAAAATGTCTTAAAAGAAATGTTGTTGGTTCTAGGTTTCTTCCTCTTGATGTTGTTAGTAAAATGGGTTTTGATGAAATTCTGCAAAAATTTCTTAAACAAATAGGTCTTAAAACTTTGGTTTCTTTAGAAAAGGACACTTATGTGCAACTAACACAAGAATTTTACTGCACTTTGAAATTGAATGATAATGATCCTCATGTGTTAGACTTTCGTATGTAGGAAACCCATATCAATTGACTTATAATTTCATGAAAAAAGTGTTTGGTTTTTCTAAGGATGGAGTTTGTGAAATCCCTCGTGATTAGCATGCTAGTGAATATTGGAATGAATTAACTGATTTACCTTAATTTGATCCTAGGAAAGGCCATGCCATGTTCATTAAAGATCATAAATTGTGGCTTTTACATAAAATTCTTGCATGTCTTGTGTTTGGTAAATCTGAAGGAAATAGAGTCTCTATCCAAGAAATTTATTTGATGTGGTGTATTAGCATGAAAAAGCAAATTTGTTGGACTTATTGGATTTTTAGTAAGTTACTTGAATGTGCTAATAATAAAAGTGGTCCTTTGACTCATGGTTATATTATTACTTCTATTGCTAATGCTCTTAAAATTTCACAAGCTTCTTTGGATTCCATGAGAATGGTGAGTATGGTTCGCCTTACTAAATCTGCTTTCACAAAAGGTGAGGTTATTTATCCTAACTTTAATTTAAAACATGCAAAAGATAGATCATGTTGGGTAGGAGTTGAGAAAAGCGAAGAGAGTAGCAAAGAGGGTGAACATGAAGATCAAAGTGATGAACAAGGTATTAATGTTGGTGGTACATCTACTACCACTCCTGTTGAAATCGGTGGAGGAAGTTCTCATGTGTCCCTCGATATGGCTATTTGGCAACAAATCCTTCAAAATCAACAAGCTATGAATACACAATTGGGACGCATGGATGCTAGGCAATAACAAATGGAGAGGCAACAACGAAGACTAACCTACAAGATGGATCAATTTTTTGCTAGTAGTGGATATCAATTTGATTCTCCACCCCCTTCATCATAAGTGGATTGAAAGATAAGCATTTCTAACCTTTCCCTATTTTTCTTTAATATATGTTGCTTATTTTTCTATGTTTTCTTCTTTTTGGGACACATTGGGGGCAATGTGTAATCTAAGTGTGGGGGAGGTTATATCTTGTTTAGTTTTTTTGTTTACCCTATTTTATAAGTTTATAGGATTTAGTATTCATAATCTATGCTATGATGCATCACCTCAAAATATTTTGAAATTTTTGAAGACTCCTTCTAATTTTATATGATATAGTTCTAGTTTGGTTCATTATAACATTAAGGGTTAGAAACATTTAAGAATTGATTTATGATCAACTCCCTTGCCTTAGTTAATTACATGAACTTCTTGTATAGGCTTGAGGGTGATTTGTTTGTCTTTATTTATATCTTGAGAAGTTTTTAATTAATTTGGACTAATGAATGCTTGCTTAAGTTTTAAGGGATTTTATTTTTTTAGTTTAGAGGAAATTTAAGTTAATACATACATATGATTAGTCAATAAAGGATGAGGAATAAATAAAAATAAAATAATAAAAATAAAATAAAATGATATATAGGTTCCGAGTAAGTCGTGTACATTTGTGTTTGCTCCTCAATTGTATTCATTCGGAAAGGAATTTATATATGAAATAATATCCATACATGGCGGAAGTGAATGAGTAAGTCGTGCATGTTTGAGTATGCTCCTTAAATATGTTCGTTCGGAAATATTCACTTTTGTCATTTAAAAAAAAAAAAAAAGAAGAAAGAAAGAAAAGAAAAGAGAGACAAAATTTCCAAAAATGCCTTGAGATTGATTATGGGTATGTATGCTTTCCTTTTTCCTCAATTGTTTAAATAGTTCCCTTTTTGACTTGAGTTTGGTAATCAATTGAATGAACTTGACAAATTCTCCTTATAATCTTTGATAAACAATCACCTTATTGCTTATATTAGTTGTGTCAAACATTTTTCTTGTAGGCTTATGGAGTTGTTTTATAAAAACTCTTCTTCTTTGTTTCTTTTCTTTAAGGAGTAATGACCCTTATTAGTGCTTTAATATTTGAATAAGAAGGAGTAATTTTTATGATTATGTTTTTTTCCTTTCAACTTATGAAATTGCTTGAGGACAAGCAAAGTCTAAGTGTGGGGGAGTTTGATGTGATGTAAAATGGTATGGATTTAATGTTATTTCAGGTGCATTTTAGTTGCTTTTTAGGTATATGTTTAGTATATTTTAATGCATTTTGTGTGTATTTCCTTAATATTTATTCTACTAACATTTTCTCAAAGATTTCTCCTTAACCTGATGGTTTTGAGAGTATTTTATAAAGTTTTAATAGGTTAAGGGAAGAATTGGAGGTTCCTAGAAGAGCCAAGTATAAAAAGAGAAAGCAAAGTTTGAAAAGTACTGGTGCCGATTCAGCACCTTTCAACTCAGCTGGTGCTGAGTCAGCACCAATCGCTACTGTGCCGAGTTGTTGAAAGGAGGATGAGTTGGTGCCGAGTTGGCATAAACCAAAAGACAGGATCCTTCATGAATAGTTTGCAATGTTTCAGTCATAACTTCCTCTACACAACTCGGATTGAAACGATTCAAGAGGCTATGGAAAGCTAAAAAAGAGGTCTACAACTTTCATGAAGACTTCAAAGTCTAGTTTTGCCATCTAAATTGAATTGACCAAAATGCCCTTAAAGTTTCTGAAGCAGTTATTAGGTGACTTTTCACAAAGTGTTGCATTTCTTTGTGAAATGTTATGACTTTTAACTGTTCAAAGCCTTTAAATAGTTGAAGTTTCTTCTATAAAAGGGAGGGAGAAAATCTAAAAAATTAGAATACAAGTAGAGAGTATTGTATTAAGAAGAAAGAGAGAGATCTTACAAATTTTAGCACTTTTAAGTACAACACTTTGGGAAACTATTCTTGTATCAAGGCTTCTAATCTTGAGAAGGGCTAGTAAAAGATTTCTATAACTTTTTCTTTACTTAATACTATTTTATTTCTTTAATGATTGAACATCTAATCTTCTTTTTTATCTAACAATGCATCAAGGCTAAAGTACTTGTGGTTAGAATTGCAATGCAAATTTAGTCTATGAACTTCACTTTAATATTTTATTAATGAATGATTGATTTGGCTTCAATTAAGTTCTTAATAGTTGTTATATATGCTTGATCACCCTATGTAATATGTTAGTTAGGAATTTGCAATGAGAATTGGAATTCTTAATGGAAAAGTAATTGATGTCACTTAAGTTAAAAGATTAATTAGAATCTACTTCTAAAGGGGTAAAAAGAATTAACATTGAACTTCATGGTTTTTGTTTATATTTACATTGACGTGAGAGTGCATGTAAGTCTATTCAAAAATACCTTTAATTGACTTAGAGATAAGCTTTTAAAGATTTCAGGTTAATTCTCCAATCAACTCATTCATAATCTTATTTTATATACATGTTAGAAGTTCATTGATTTAAATTTAATTTGTAATTCTAACCTGTTTAATTACTTTGAATTATTTAGAATTTAGTGATTTGTAGTTAAATTAGTAGTTAATTAGTTACTCAAACTCCAATTATTCTTTGCCTATTCATCTTATTATTTGTTCGATTAATAATAAATTCATCATTTTTCCCAGTGTTCGACCCCTTACTCATCCTATATTTAGTCTTAAGGGCTAGGGTATAATAATTTGCTCACATCAACCATCATATTTCAGAAATTGGGATATGACAAAGATGGTATCAGAGCCAGGTATGGGTACCTTTTGTTGCCATTCTACTAGTGGCAAAAATGGTATCAGAGCTATAGTTTTAAAGTCTAGTTTAGACTTGTCTGATTATGAGGTTGATTAAGTATAATCCTAAGCATAGGAATTTTCCTGTCATGTCACTTATAGTCTATCGCTAGTATAGTTCCATGAAATCCTCATAAGTTATAGTACTATTTGTTATTGATTGTTTGTGCGCCTTATGATTTTCTCTTCAAGTGACCATGAATATCACCCCTGCTAGAGGGCTTAAGCCTAGGGCACCTTGTGTGACATGCAAGAGGACTTAATCATAGATGTTCTAGAGAGTTGTGCCTGTGATTCACCCTAAGAGGGAGAAGAACCTTGATGAGGAAGAGGACCTAGAGGAGTGCTTGGACTATGATTGAGTTCATAACATGATTCAAAAGTTGGAAGAGGACTGCTCGAACCTAGCGAAGGAAAATCAAAGTCTGAGGTCTCTAGTGCAAACCTTGAGAGAGGATATTGATTAGATTAGGGTAGGGATTCTTGAGCATAGGAGAGACTACTTGCCATTAAGGTCTTTGTCTTCGACTAGTCGCCGGCAGGATAAAGATCTCCTTTGTTACCAATGTGGCAGTAGTGGTCATGTCGCTTTTGAGTGTTCTCCCATGGGCTATTCGCCCACTCAATCTTGGAAGCTAACTAACAATTGCCTTGATAAAAGACCCAAGGGGACTAGAGCGAGTAGTAGGTAATGATTGGCCTAGTGATGTAGAGTTTATACGATATGGTTGATGTTTCTTTTGACTGCTTAGCAACTTAGTATTGAATGATTTATTTTATTGTTTATGACATGATCGACTTATATATGATAGGGAAGTTCATGATGCTATAAGTTATGTGTTACATAATTAGGATACTCGATACATGACATGATATGTGATATATGCTAGGTAATAGGTGTCCTGCAATATGATATTATATAATGGGTGCTCATATTAAATACATGCTAAGGATGATAATTTGACAGTGGGGTTAAGTGGATTATAAAAAGAAATTGACTAAGTTTTGGTCCAATTTAGATCAATGATTGATATGTATAATGTTATGATGTATGAAATGCTTACAAGTGATAATGGTTTGATATGTGAATTATAAGGAACAATTAACAGATAATTGAGATTAAGGCCATAAGAAGAGAAATGATGTTTAGTAATGATCAATATGGGAATGAAATAAATCAGTTACATTATATATATACATAAGTATATGGTATGAAGTAAGTAAAGTATATTAAGAAATTTGTGGTTTAGATGCTACCTATAGACTAGAACAACAAGAAAGGTAGGAATTTCTCTATCACTTATGCTAATATCAAGTATAGTCAAAGGAAGAATATTAATCTAGCATGATTTAAAAAGCAGAAGGTATTATTCCCATTCAAAATTCTAGTTCGAGATGCTTGATTGATTATAGTGCTATGCATTCGTTTGTGCCTCCAAGTTTTGCTAAGAGTTTTGGTAGAGATAAGGAATTATTGAATGAACCCTTAGTAGTGTAAACTTTTTGGGAGAAATGATGGAAATAAAATATGTGTTTAAAGACTGTGAGGTAGACATTGATGGACAAAAACTTTCTATAGAGTTGTTAGAACTTGATGTACTAGAATTTGATGTGATCTTAGAAATAGATCAGCTATATGAGCATGGAGCTCATATTGACTATAGAGAAAAAAAAAAGTAGAATTTCAAACTAAGGATGGGAAGAAATTTATGTATCAAGGAGATACTTATGATTAAGGTCCACTAGCATAATCATAGAATAGATAAGTATACTTGGGAAGCCTAGGAGGGGATGCGACAGAAGCATCCCCAATTTTTTGAGAATGTATGAGTAAGTAATTAAATTTAAGAATGAATTTCTTTGAAGGGGGATGTATGAGTAAGTAATTAAATTTAAGAATGAATTTCTTTGAAGGGGGAGAATGTAACAACCCACACCCACTCTAGGAGTTTTCATAACAAATTTCTTGAATTTAAGGCTATTATGGCAAAATATGTGCTTTTATGAAAATTCATGTGTGGTGTGATTAATGACTATGTGGCATGTTTGATTAGTTCTAATGTGCACAATATGAATTATTAATGTGAAATAAATGATTTAAATGAAGTGCACAAGAATAAAATAATTTATTGAACATAAAATGAATTTTCATGCAAAAAGCAATTTCTAAGCATAAAATAATTTTTATGAGCTTTTTTAAAATTTTTTAAATAAATATTTTAGGGAGAATTTTAATGAATATAATAAGAAAAATATTTTATTTTTAATTATCTATAATCAGCCCATAAATTAAATAAAAGGCCCAATTTTCCAAAAAGCCTACTACACCAAAACACTCCTCACCTAGCTCATTAAGGGTAAACTTAGAAATTAGCCAAAACCCTAAATATTTAAACAAAAAATTCAGCCAGCTCTATTAGTAGTAGCACCATTCTATTTTCTATCATATTTCCAGTAGAAAATTCTCTCAAAAATATTCTCTCAACCGAAATTTACAAGGTGACTTCAAACCTTGCGATTTCCCGAACGTTTTCGTAAGTTTTTCTCCCTTTCAAATTACTATATGATTTTTTAAACTAATCATTAAAAAATGATTTTGGACTATATATTTACTAATTTTCTATTGATTAAATTCAGCCTAGGTGAATTCTTGAAAGAGAAATCAATTTTTCTTTCGAAAACACAAACCTCTCCATGTAAACCATTCAAAGGTAAACCCTAAAACTCAAAGTTTGGAATTTTCATGCATAACAAGGGGAGGGGCTACCTATTTGTATTGGCTACCAATTTGTATTCAATTGTGTTCTAAACTAATTTTTGTTGTGTTTAGATGAAAAATATTGATTTAAATTATATTTCTAAATATTACTGTAATGATTGGAAAATATGGAAAACAAGGAAATTCATAGTTTTCATCCTGAAACTTAAAAGTTAGAGTTTTCATATTTAAAAACCCTAAGGGGTTGCCAATTTGTACACATATGGATTTGAAACTGATTTTTGTTATGTATAGATAAAAAATATTGGTTTAAATAATGTGTTTACATATTACTGTAATGACCGGAAAGTACCAGAAACAAGAAAGATTCACGGTTTTCATCCTAAAACCAAAAGTTAGAAAATATTCATGCATATATAAAATATATAGGTGCCAATTTGTGTGTTGAAGTATTCTAAATTGATTTTGGTTATGATTACATGAAAATCTTAGTTTAAATCAAGTTTTTTGCTTATTACTATAATGAACAAAAAGTGCGAAAAGTAGGAAAGTTCATGATCTTCCTTGATTGTATAATTCAACCTACATTGAGAATTCAATCCCAATGTCTATAATTTTATTATGATATATTTTAATGATTATTGACATGTATATACGAATGATAAATGATTTGATTGCATGTTGATTGAAGGAATAATTCTAGACAATTCTAGAGACAATATGGTATACCTAGGGTTTCCTAACCATATTTCTATGATGCAATTAATATGTTTATGTGATCAAGTAATATGGAAAATAAGTTTTATAATGAGTTAATCATCTTAAATGGATGACGAATTTGATTATATAAATTGGTCATAAGAGATAAGCATGATACTTGAAAGGTTACTTGTTAAGTTGATATATATGTAAAGTGTCTAATGTACTAAGTTGAATGATAAATGGAATTGATATTAAGATCATAATATATTGTGTTTGACTTTAGGAAAGTCATAATATAGGTTATAATGTGATTTTATATGGGCTAATAAAGGTAAAGTATGCAAGACTTTGAAAGTCAACATGTTATGTACAAGTGATGAGTGCACTTCTAAGTGCAACTCCGAGTGTATATGAATGTTATATGTGCATGGGATAGTTATAGCATGATAAGTAAACATTATGTCATTGTTACAAGTACAAGCTATCATGATATGTGAACCTTTGACATTCTTGAAACACAAGTTCCTTTCTATCCTAAACTATAATTATGTGAATTCTTTGCTAAACTTGGGTTTCCAAAGGATAATTGGTCCAAAACCATTTTGATTATCCAATGATTATAAAGAACCTTTGTGATTATTGCCCTAGCTTATATTCTTTCTAGAACTACACTGTTATTTATCTTTTATTCACTAAACTAATCACATATTATTATTGTGTTACATGCGATTACACTCTTCAATGCTATTGTTATAAGTAATTGCCATTAGCTCTAGCTACGGTACCTATAAATCCTTTTATGCATAAATCTTCATGCCAATACAAGTGATCATCAAAACCTGTATACATGATCTTAACTTGATGTATAGGGGTAGTGTATCCTCCTCAGCTAGAAGGGGTAGTTCTAGCCATGGAGCCTGATTAGTTTCATGCTTCTCTATGTGTTTGAGTGATTATGACAATAGCCTTCAATCTATGTGTTCGAGTGATTATGGAAACAACGTTCACTCTGTGTGTTATATGTTATAAGTGTGATTTCTGTGAACCTTATTAAATTGCAAACTATGAACGATAAGCCATGGGTCATGAATTACAAATCATGATCTATGAGTTATAAATTATGAGCCCTTTTTAAGGGATATAAGTTATTTTATAAGTTATATTATTTACTCATTGAGATCATCTATCTCACCTTTTTTCCTTGTGTGGTTTCAGATGAGCATTATAAGGAGGCAAGGTGATAGCTCAAGCAACCTACTTCACTTGGGAGATTTTCCTTGTCCAAGTTTATTTCCATACCATAAAGTGATGAGTCATCTTTAGACGCTCCGGGAATGATTGTTTGGGAATTTATTTTTAAACATTATCTATTAAGGCTTTATTTGGAGTCTACATATTATTTTCTTATAGATTGTATTTAAAGTATTTTTTAACTATTCTTTCATAGCTTAAGGTTTTCCTATAAATGGTTTAATTAAGTTAATGCATGACATTTCGGTATAATCCTAGGCAATGTTTGCAAGTGTATGGGTGGGTTCTACAAGCATGGGTGACCTTATATCTCCCCCATTTTCTAGGATCGTCATATCTCATAAATTGGGATGTGACATCTATAGATCAATTTTTTTGATTATTTTCAATTACTGCACATGGCTTATACTATAAATATTTTTTTAGTTGCTTAATTCCATATGCATTATATTTAATTATCAGATTTGTTTTTTTAGCCAAAATGATTTTTTTCTTGTGAAACAACAAACAAATTAATTAACTAACTAAAAAAATAGCTTATATTAGCAATTATTAAAAGATATAGAAAATTTAAGAAAAAGCTTAAATCTTAGGTCATGTTTCTATATAAAAAAATAGAAAATTAAATATAAAATAGCTAGGACCCTAGTTTGATATGGGGACCTCTAATGTGTGAAAGGTGCTTGATAACCAACCACACCACCTAAATATTTGTGTATTTTTTACTACATACTAACTAAAAAAAATAAAAATTTGGGGGGGTCCAATGCACCTTTTAGCTCCAACGTGGCTTTTTCCCTAGAAATATATCTCCATTCCTAAAATTTTGTGAGAGTGATTTCTAATTTCATTTACTTATAAGTTATAACCACTTTTATGAGTTATATATGTTTATCTTGAATAATCTTGGTGATGTAATCCTTACAAGCTATATGAACCCATATGATATGTATAAGCCATTAGCATCCTTGTGAGCTAGCCTTTGTCACATCCCAACCTTAGAGATACGACGGTCCTAGAACATGGGGAGACATAAGGTTAACCACGCCCGTAGAACCCATTAACATATAATAATCATGCCTAGGATCTTACCAAGCCTTTTTCATTAACTCATTTAAAACATTTAGATGAATACCATAAATTGCAGAAGACTTAAAATAAATCATTACATATAAAATCCATAAGGAACATAATATATATCTCGATAAGTTTCAATCAACATTCCCAGAGCATCTAAATATAAGACTTCATAAACATAGTATTATTGATAACTCGAACAAGGAATTCCCTAAGCGAAGTAGAATGCTTGAGCTATCACCTTGCCTCCTCACATTTACTCACTTGGAACCACACAAGGAAAAAGGGGTGAGATAGATGATCTTAATGAGTAAACAAAAAGGCACATACAATATCACTTATTCCTTTGAAAGGAAACACATATCTTATACATATAGTTCATAGTTTATAACTCATGAATCACGTTGCAATTTAGCAAGGGTTTAATTTGGCAAGTTTGCAGAAATCACACTTATAACACATAGTGAGTGAAGGCTATTGCTCTATCACTTGAACACATAGAGGAGAGGTGGCCTTATACCAAATTCCAACTTCTATCATATAGAAAGCATGAAGCTGATTAGGCCTCACGGCTAGAACCGCCCCTTCTAGCTGAGGTGGATACACTACCCCTATCCATTGAGTTAAGACCATGTGTATAGGTTCCGATGATTACCCTCATCGGCACGAGGAACATAAAGGGTAAAGGTACCATAGCTAGAGCTATCAATAAACACAATTAACAATATCACATAAGGCAATAATAACATGTATTTCAATAACAATAGTGGTTTAGCTTTCAAACAATAATACAATGATAGTGTAGTTCCAAAAAGAATATCAGTTAAGGTGTTAATCACAAGAAATTCTCATTGGATAAATAAAATGGTTTTGGACCAAATGTCCTTTGGCAACCCAAGCTTGACAAAGAAATCATATAATAATATTTACAATAGAAAGAAACTTGAGTTTCAAAGATCACAAGGCTCACATAATAATATATCACATTAGTAACATAACAAAATGTTACTTGCACTTATAACATAAATGTGGCATTTGCCCACACTTGAAGAATGAATACGATGTTTACGGACCTTGGGGTTCCTTTGCTCCTAGTACACATAGTCCCTTTTGTACTTCTAAAGCTCCTCAAACTCTAACATAATATTTGATTTAATACTTAGTATTTATTTACTCATGATGCTCCTATCCCATAACTACCCATGTACATATAGCATACACATTAGAGTTCACTCATAGGTGCACTCATCACTTGCACATATCACGTTGACTTAAAAGTCTTGCATACTTAGGCCTTATAGGCTCATATGAAAACACATTGTAATCATATCAATACCTTTTTAAGGTCATCATAATATCATTACCTCAATATCAATTCACTTATCAATTATCTTGTTTCACTTTACACTTCTATACATGTCAACTTAATAATTAATCCTTCAAACATCATGCTTAACTCTTATGATCCCTTTCACTTCATTAACTCATAATCATATGTTCATCATCAATTCATCATAACATCTAGTTCCATATTTCCCAATCACATTTGCATTCTAATCACAATATAATGTTAAGATACCTTAAGTATTCCTTAAGTATACCAAAACGTATTTAAGCTTATCTAGGATCATACCTTCAACTAACATGCAATTTTATCATTTATTATACATACATACATGTCAGCAATCACCAAGACACATCACATAAAATTTATAAACATTTGGACAAAATTGTTCATGTAGGCCGAATGTATCATCAAGGTAAAAACCAAATTCTTCTTCTTTTCCTGCTTTCCATCTATTTCAGAAATATGTAAAAACCTGGTTTAAACCAAGATTTTTCATGTAAACATAACAAAAAGCATTTTAGAATATAAATTCATAGGAATCGGCCACTATTAGTGCCATTAATATATAAAAATTCAACCTTTTGCATTATAGTGCACAAAACCATAAGTTTTCTTGTTTTTGGTATTTTCCGGTCATTTTAGAAATATGCAAACAGGTTTTTAAACTATTATTTTTCATTCAATCATAAAAAATATTAGTTTAGAACACATTCCTTCATGAATCGACAGCCATAGATAGGGTTTATACAAAAAAAATTCTAAGTTCAAAAGCTTAGGTGATCTTGAGTTTTCGCGTTTTTCGCGCATTTCGTTCATTTCAATGATAAATAGACACATGATTCAAATCATTATTTTTCATCCAAACAAAAAAATTATCATATTAGAATACTTATTCATACAAATTGGTAGCCATATTACCATGAAAGAATAAAATTTTCCAACTTCTAAGTTCGAACACGAAAACCTTGAATTTCTTTTTTTTTCGAAACTTTTCAATCGCAGAAATATGAAAAAATATTATTTAATCCAATATTTTTCATCAAAACAAATCAAAAATCAGTTTGGAATATAACCATGCACAAATCACCCCCCCCCCCCCCCATGATGTTTATGCAATAAAATTGTGATTTTAAGTTATAGAATTCACCTTTGGAGAAATCTTGCGAAAAGAATCGTGTTTTCAGTAGAAAATAAATTCTCTCCCAAAAATTCACTCAAACAGAATTGAATCTATAGAAATCAGTAATCAAATAGTTCAAAATAATTTTCCCATAATTTATTTCATAGAAATCAGTTTAGAAATCGAAAGAGAATAAAAACTTATGATTACGGTCACGAAATCACAAAATGGTAAGTTGTTTTCAATATTTCGGTAGAGAGAAATATTTTGAGAGGATTTTATGCCAAAATACAGAAAGAATAAGAGAATGGCTACTGAAAACCCTTGTTTGGCTGAAATTTAGAATATATATTAGGGTTGGAGTGGAATTTTCACTAATACCCTTAATGAATTAGGTTAGGAGGATTTTTGTGCAGTGGGCTTTTGGGTATTTGGGCTTTCCCTTTAAAAATTTCGGCTGCATAGAATTAAAATAAAAGGAATATTTTTTTTTTATTAATTTTGGAACATTTCTCTCAAAAATATTTATTTAAAAATATTTTAAAAATACCCATAAAATTATTTTATGCTTAAAAATTGTCTTATGCATGAAAATTTATTTTATTTAAAATAAATTCTTTTATGCAAATGCACTTCATGTAAATCATTTATTTCACAATAGCAACACATATTATGCATATTAAAATTTATTTAATATGCCACATACTCATCAATCACTTAGATCACAAATTTTCACACAAGCACACACTTAACCTTATTAGTTCTAAATCAAGCAAATTATCACAAAAATTACTAGGGTGGGTGCGGGTTGTTACAGCCTTATATTACTTAGCCTTACAAGTACAATAGTATATTCTTACTCATGCTTTATCTCATTATCGATTACCTATTTTTTTCAGGGAATAAAACTTATCAGTACAGTTTTTTCCGCATTCCTTCTTCCTAAAAAATCTTTTTGATCAATGTAATTTTGTAAACCCTTCATTTTGCACCTTCATGATATAGCCACACCTTGACACTTGCTAAGTCCAATGCGCTACGTAGAGGTGGTATAGTGGTTTGACTTCAAGTACATTGCTATATGAACACTTAATTTTCTAACATGAATCAACATCAATCTCTAAAAAAAATTTTTAAAAAAAATTGTTGCCATGTGTTAGCCGCAAAAGCCACTTGCTTTATGCCACATGAGGGGTGTGCAGCTTGTCCCCTTTTTCCCTTCAAATGACCTTTTTACCTTATTTTGTCTGATTTTCACCCTTTTCTAGCCCTACCCTTTTTGACTTTTCACTTTTAACATTTTCAAAATGCCCCTCACTCCATTTGCCTATAAATAGGCTTCTATTTCCACCATTCATTACACCTAGAGCATTTATTGATAGGCTATCAACTTACTCTTTTTTCTCTCTTTCACCAATCAATCACATTCTTAATTAATCAATTAATCATTTTAATTAATTAATTAATCTTTTCAATTAATTAATCAATCTACCTAATCCAATCCAATTAATTAATTACTCATTTTAACTAACTAATCAATCAATCTAACTCTCCATTCTCATCCATTCCCCTTGAGTAGGATCCCTATTACCCAGTACTGATGAAACTGAACTTCAGTCCAACAAAACTCTCCATCAATCTCACCTACCAAGATCAAATGTATAATACTTTTTTCACTCATACAACCCCTAAATTAATTAACCCAATTAGTCCCTAAACTCTTTACTTAATCACAGGATAAACTATGTGGGTTTCCCATTCAATGGGGTACATAGGCACATTTAGAATTTAAATCCAAACCTCAAATCAAATTCAAATTTAATCCCTTTCCCCTTTCTCTTTTAATGTAATTATTTTCATGTTCTTATTCTATAAAGAAATTTGTGGCCTTCCTAAAACCTATAAGGGTTAGAAAATACATCTCATTATTAATTTATGTAATTAATCATTTAATTATTTTGGAGTTAAGGAGTAACCATATTGTTCCCTAGAATTCATAAAGGCTAAAGGAAATACTCTCATTAGCCTATGGATGTGTACTTTTCTTGCTCTTCTTAATTCCCTTATGCACCTATAATTATGTCATGATCATGCGTTTTAATCTTATAATTATCATTCAGGAAATGAACTTTTTAAGTTTAATTAAACTTAAGAGGCAAAGCTAGATTATTTAAAATAAAAAATTTAATCCCCGAATCCTCTTTAGTTTCGAAGACTAATGATCTTATCCTTGAATAATTAAATAAAATTAACAAACTGGAGTCATAAATGGGTTTTTCCTTAGTTTTTCATTTTAAAATAAATTAGAGCGGCGACTCTCAAAATATTTTTGAAATCAATCCTTCCAAGCTTAGGGGCTCCAATAATGAGTCAGAACCCAAATGAGCATTTTGATCTCCCTCTTCAGTGGATTGGGTTGGTGCTTAGGTGAGACCTTATAATTGGTGATTACACTAGGGATTATTTGCCACCCTTTTTAATAAAATGAAAGCAAATTAAAAGGATTACTATTTTGCTCAAAGTTTAATTTAACTTTCATGCATCACTTTACATAATAAAGATTCTTTGCCTAAACTTAGTTTTAGGAAAACTTTTGGATGGTGAGTAGCATTGGCTTGATAACTCTCTTTGAGTATGTTAGGAGATAGTAAAAGCATTCCACCCCCTGATGAATCCCCAATAATTTCAATGGTGTAAAGATAATCAATACTGTTTGACCCAAGCTATCGATGCTCTAGTGGGACAAGGACCCTAAACAAAACCACCTTTTACCCTTGTGCATGTAATCACCCTAGTGTTGACTCTAGATTCCATGTATCGTGATAATCAAAACATTTTTGCATATTCCCATGAAACCTTTTTCAACATGCATCATGACATTATCATTGTTACAACCCACACTCACCCTAGGAGTTTTCATGACCAATTTGGTTGACATAGAATTATTAAGACTAAATGTGTGCTTTTATAGGAATTTATGTGCTATGTGATTGATGAGTATGTGGCATGTTAAATTAATTTTAAAATGCATAATATGAGTTATTATTATAAAATAAATCATTTATATGAAGTGCATTAGCATAAAATAATTTATTTTACATAAAATGAATTTTCATGCAAAAAGACAATTTTTAAGCATAAAATAATTTTAAGAGTATTTTTAAAATATTTTCTAATAAATCTTTTGGGGGAAATTTTAATAAAAATAATAAGAAAAATATTTTATTTTAAATTACCTATAATCAGCCCCAAAATTAAATAAAAAGCCTAAATACCTAAAAGCCTACTACACCAAAACACTCCTAACCTAGCTCATTAAGGGTAATCTTGGAAATTATCCAAAACTCTATATATATTAATGCAAAATTTGGCTAGCCGTAGTGTTCTAGTAGCCACACTCTTTTAGTATTATGATAGAAAAATTCTCCCAAAATAATTCTTTCTACCTAAATTCTCAAAAACACTTTCAACTTTGCGATTTCTTGACCGTATTCGTAGGTTTTTCTTTCCTTTCAATTTCTTATTTGATTTCTATGAAAAAATTATTTTGAATTGGGTATTTACTGATTTCTATAGATTTAAATCAGTTTTGGTGAATTTTTAGTAGAGAAATTAATTTCTCTATCGAAAACACTAACCTTCCTACGCGATTTCTCCAAATGTGAATCCTATAACTAAAAATTTAAATTTTCATGCATAAACTCAATTAAGGAAGGGGGGAGGGGGTGGGCATTTTCTGCATCATTGAATTCTAAACTGATTTTTGATGTGTTTAGATGAAAAATATTGGATTAAATCATATTTTTGCATATTACTGTAATGACCAAAAAGTTTAAAAAAAAAAGGAAATTCAAGGTTTTCATCCTAGAACTTGAAAGTTTGAAAATTCTATGATTATATATATATGTGGCTGCCGATTTTGTGTATGATGAAATTCTAAACTGATATTTGTTTTATTTGGATGAAAAATAATGATTTAAATCAGGTGTTTACATATTTTTGTAACGGAATGCGCTAAAAGCTAGAAAACTCATGATTTTCACTCTAAAATCCTAAACTTGGAATTTTCATGCATAAGACATGTCAATGGCTGCCGATTTGTACATATTGATGTTCATAATTGATATTTGTTGTGACTGAATGAAAAATAATGGTTTAAAACACCTGTTTATATATTACTATAATGACCGAAAAGTACTGGAAATAAGAATGGTTTATGGTTTTCACCCTAACACATAAAGTTAGAAAAATTTCATGCATATGGATTTATATTTGTGCTAATTCATAAATATTTATGTTCTCAAATGATTTTTTTTTTGATTACATGAAAAATCTTGGTTCAAACCATGTTTCTACATATTACTGTAATAGATGAAAAGTAAGAAAAGTAAGAAAATTCATATTTTCTCTTTAACGGAGTATTTGGCCATTGTTGGGATTTTTATCCCAATGTCTATAATTTTTATGTAGTGTATTTTAATGATTATTGACATGTATGAATGAATGATAAATGGTTAAATTGCATGTTTGTTGAATAAATGACTCTAGATAAGGTTAGAGGCAATTTGGTATACTTAAGGTGTCTCAACCTTATGTTGTGATTAATATATGAATGTGATTAGATAATATAGAAGTAGATTGTATGATCACTTGACAATGAATTAATGATCTTGAATTGATGAAGAGATTGATTGAATGAATTAGTCATAAGAGATAAGCATGGCACTTGAAAGTTTATTTGTTAAATTGACATATATGGAAGTGTTAAGTCTACTAAGATGATTGTTAAAGTGAATTGATATTAAAGTGAATTAACATGAATTATAATGTGTTTTCATATGGGCCTATAAAGGCTAAGTGTACAAGACTTTTAAAGTCAACATGTTGTATGCAAGTGATGAAGTGTACTTATATGTGCAACTCTAAGTGTATGTGAATATTATAATGGCATGGGAAAGTTATGGGATAGGATAGCATCATGATTAAATAAATACTAAATATTAAATTAAATATTTTGTTAGTGCTTGAGGAGTTTTAGAGGTTTAAAAGGGCTACATGTGTTAGGAGCGAAGGAATGACATGGTGGGTAAACATTATGTTCAAGTTACAAGTACAAGTTATCATGTTATGTGAACCTTCAATATCTTAAAACCTAAGTTCTTTTCTATTTTTAATTATAACTAAATGATTTCTTCGTAAGCCTGGCTTACCAAAGGACATTTGGTCCAAATCTATTTTGATTATTCAATGACAATAAAGTAACTTTGTGATTTGTTGCCTTGCGTTACTTTCTTTTTAGAACCACACTGTTATTTATCTTTTGTTTAATAAGCTAAACTACAATTGCTATTGTGATACATGTTATTGCTTTCTTAAGTGCTATTGTTATAAGTGATTACCATAAATATGAGTGAATTAAGGAAGAGTCTTCATTCACTTATATAAATTCGAGTGAATTGAGCAGTGTCTTCACTCACGTGTGAATTGAGCAAGAGTCTTCACTCACTTATGTAAATTCGAGTGAATTGAGCAATGTCTTTACTCAATAGTGAATTGAGCAAGAGTCTTCACTCATAAGTAATAAGTGTGATTTTCTGCAAACCTTATTAAATTGCAAACTTTGATTTATGAATTGTAAAACATGAACTATGTGTTATAAGCTATAGGTTTCCTTTTTAAAAGGGGATATATGTTATCAAATGTGCCATATTGTTTACTCATTGAGATCATCTATCTCACACCTTTTTCTTTTTATGGTTCCAAGTGAGTAGTATAAGGAGGAAAAGCGATGGCTTAAGCATCCTACTTTGCTTGGGGAATTCCTTATCCAAGATAATTAGTTTAATATGTAATGAAGAGTTATCTTTAGACGCTTCGGGAATATTTATTTTTGGATGTTTATTTTGAAATGTTATCTTTTTAGGTTTTAATTGGTTTCTAAATATTATTTCCTTATGGATTATGTTTAAAAGTATATTTTAACTATGCTTCCGCAACTTAAGGTTTTCTTAAAAAAAAAAGGGTTTATTTAAGTCAATGTAAGAGGTTTTGGTACGATCCTAGGCGGTATTTATATAAGTATAAGTGGGTTCTACAGGTGTGGGTGAAATTATGTCTCCCCATGTTCTAGGATCGTCATGTCTCTGAAAATAGGATATGACGGTCATGCATATATAATATGAGAAACTTGACAATGAAAACCCAAGCACCTTAAACACCAAAACTAGTGGTCAATCACCCTAAACACATAACCACACACTCACTAAATTTTCTAACTTAGTGACCAATCAAACAAGAAATCATTTTCTAGACATATCATTGTATCTATATACCCCTTTTTTCCTTTCCAAATATAAATTTTACCCTTTCTTTTCTCTTCTTTCTTTAAAATTTACCAATGGACAACCCTTGCAACCAAGATGCCATAAGCACTTTCTTCACCAACCTCCTTAATAAGTAAGAGGAAACCTTTCAAACCGCACTCACCACTGCCCTTAAGACTCAAGCTAACTCTTTCACTAATACTCTCAATACCTAGTTTGCCACCTTTACCAATGCTCTCAACTTTCAATGCTAGTCATCATCAATGAGGTCAAGGAAATGACCAATGCCACTACTACTCTCCCTCCTACTCAATCCACTTCTACTCAAGTTGGTACTAGCCATGCTCTCACTTTCACTGCTCCCACTATCGATCTCATCGATAAAGGGAAAACACCAAAAACTCTAACCTTTCCTATTATGGACTTGAACTCCACCACTCTCTCTCCTACTATGAATCCATTTTAAAGTGGAGATTTCTCTAACTTCCTAAAAGCTAAAAAATTGATGGAGAAATTTGAGGCCATAGAGTGAACAATCAAAAACATCAAAAAGCACGAAGATATGATAGATATCGACTCTTTAGCTCTCTTCCAAATGCATAAGTTTCACCAAAATTCAAAATACTTTTCATGGACAAATTCAATGGTACCATTTGCCTAAAGACCCACCTTAAGATGTATGTGGGTACTATGAGACCTTTTTATATGGATGATGCACTCCTTACTCAATTATTCTAATAGTCTTCAACCTCAGCTGCTATTAAATGGGTCTTATATATCAATCTGAATCATAATAAGACTTGAGATGACATATGTAATACTTTTGGCAAAAAGTACCACTACAATATTGAAGTGGATGGCACCTGTTGAGATTTGGAGACCACCAAGCAAGACTAAAATGAATCCTTCACCGAGAGCTTCTTATAAGGTGGAAGGCAAAAGTGGCCTAATTGTGAATTGTCCATCTAAAGTAAAGCAAATTGACATTATTGTAAAAAATCTCCTCCCCTAGTACCAGACTCATTTGCAATGGTTTGATATTCTTGTTAGAGTATATGCCCTAAAGCAGTGTATATGTTATTTAAATGTAAAACATTATCCCTAAATGGTAATAAAATATATATTTATAAATGAAATTGTTCCATTGTATTAAATATATATTTGTAATCCATAAGTATTTTTAAAAGTGGATCTATTAACAAGTATTAAGAATATAAATGGCATATCGCTCTTAATTAAATACTTTCAAATGTTTATGGTTATAGAATTAATGATTGGGCATCATCAATTCCAAAAGACCATCACCTCTATTTCTAATCTATAATTAGTGTGTGATACTTATGATTATAGAGACAATAAGCATCATGCTATTTGATAAATGTTATCGATATAAACATGTAGATATTCATATGATGAATAGTTTAACTGTAATGTTAGATGATGATAATATGGAGTTTTATTACTAGTTAGTAAATCATCATTTAGGTTATAACTGTACATATAGTCCTTTGACTTAAGGGACACTGTATCTCATTCATCGGTAATTAGAATTTATTACTGCTTACATACTAATGCTATTCAAGTAAAGGTATATGGCACGTGATAATTCTAACTAATTATATATGGAGGTAAGTATCTGGTAAGAGAGAATTTAGCGACTTGAATAAATAAGGAAGAAATCCTATGCTTTATGATTATTCTTGGTAAATCAAATCTCTGGTTGAAGTAGTAAAGATTTACTAGAAAGGGTTTTTAGTAGGAATCAATTTTATCAGGAATTAGAATTAAGATATAAAGATATGATCGAAGCATATTAGGGTTTAACAAATCTATGACCCTAACTAAGATTGGGATATCATAATGAAGGGATTTTATTATACATTAATTATGATCAATGGTCCATGAAATGAATAAGTAATTAAACACTCACATTCATTCTAATTAGGTAGTCATGATATGCTATGCTAGGCCTCAATTATGACTTATGGGATTAAGGGTGAAATAGGAATTTCACATTAGTATAGAAAAATATTTTCTCAATCCCATTGCTAATTAGACATAAACCTAGAAAGTCACACACCAAAAAGTATTCACCTTCTAAGAATAAAAGGTTTACCATAATAATTAATTAAAGTATTTAATTAATTGATTAGTGGTAAAAGGATTGAACCTATAATTTAATTTACAAAAATCCTATCATGTTTTGAAGTTTAAATCCAAAATGATTTCTTATTAATTAAATACTAATTTATATATGATATAAATTAGATTGATTAAATTAATTAAAATTATGGAAGAGTTAAAATAATTAACTTTGAGCTTTGGACAAAACCTTAAATTGCCTAGGCCCATTTGAGAAATGGATAGAGGTAATTTAGGAGTTACAGAATTTCAATAACCCTAGAGCCCATGTGATGAGTTTAGGGGGTTAGAGAAAGTCTACTATTGTCAAAATGGTCTTTTAACTATTCAAAGTCTTTTAACTATTCAAAGCTTAATGGAAATTATCATAAATCATAAACAATAAGTTAGTCCTTTCCATTTAAGCTTAAAGTTAAAAGTAATTTAAATATCCAAGATTTTCCCTTTTGTCTAATAAATAGTTGGTTATATTGATAGCAATATTTTCCCTATGAGCCATATAATGCTTACGCAATAGTAGATATTAATTTCCAATGGCATAATAAATATATTCATTGTCACATCCCAACCTTATGAGATATGACGGTCCTAGAACATGGGGAGACATAAGGTCACTCATGCCCATAGAACCAATTAACATATAACAATCATGCCTAGGATCTTATCGAACCTTCTTCATTAACTCATTTAAAACATTTAGATAATACCATAATTTGCGGAAGACTTAAAGTAAATCGTTACATATAAAATCAATAAGAAAATAATATAAATCTCTATAAGTATCAGTTAACATTCCCGAAGCATCTAAAGACAAGACTTCATAATCATAGTTTTATTGATAACTCAGACAAGGAATTCCCCAAGTGAAGTAGGATGCTTGAGCCATCACCTTGCCTTCTCACATTTGCTCACCTAGAACCACACAAGGAAAAGGGGTGAGATAATAATCTCAATGAGTCAACAAAAAGGCTTATACATTATCACATATTCCTTTGAAAGGAAACACATAGCTTATACACATAGTTCATGGTTTACAACTTATGAATCAGGTTGCAATTTAAGCAAGGTTCAATTTACCAAGTTTGCAGAAATCACACTTATAACACTTATAAAGTGGAGACACTACTCAATCCACTCTAAACACATCGAGGAGAGGTGGCCTTTGCCAAATTCCAACTCCCATCACTTATAAAGCATGAAGCTGATCAGGCTCCACGGCTAAAACCACTCCTTCTAGCTGAGGTGGATACACTACCCCTATCCATCGGGTTAAGACGATGTGCACAGGTTCTGATGATTACCCGCATCGGCACGAGGATTCTGCATAAAGGGTAAAGGTACCATAGCTAGAGCTATTGGTAAGCATAGTTAACAATATCACATATGGCAACAATAATAAGTATTTTAATAACAATAGTAGTTTGGCTTTCAACAATAATACAATGAAAGTGTAGTTCCAGAAAGAATACAAGTTAGGGTGTTTTTCACAAAAAGTTCTCATCGACTAAGCAAAATAGTTTTGGACCAATTGTCCTTTGGTAACCCAAGCTTATCAAAGAAATCATATAATAAGATAAAAATAGAAAGAACTTGAGTTTCAAAGATCACAAGGGTTCACATAACAATATATCACATTCTTGTAACACAACATGATGTTGTTCACATTTGTAGCAAGAACATTGCGTTTACTCACCTTGGGGTTCCTTTGCACCTAGTACACGTAGTCCATTTTGCACTTCTAAAGCTCCTCAAACTCTAACATGATATTTGATTTAATACTTAGTATTTATTTACTCATGATGTTCCTATCCCATAACTACCCATACACATTAGAGTTCACTCATAGGTGTACTCATCACTTGCACATATCACGTTGACTTAAGAGTCTTGCATACTTAGGCCTTATAGGCTCACATGAAAACATATTGCAATGATATCAATACCTTTTTAAGGTCATCACATTATCATTACCTCAATATCAATTCACTTATCAATCATCTTAATTCACTTTACACATCTATACATGTCAGCTTAATAATTAATCCTTCAAACATTATGCTTAACTCTTATGATCCCTTTTACTTCATTAACTCATAACCATATATTCATCATCAAGTCATCATAACATTTAGTTCTATATTTCCCAATCACATTTGCATTCTAACCACAATATAATATTAAGATACCTTAAGTATACCTTAAGTATACCAAAACACATTTATGCTTATCTAGGATCATATCTTCAACTAACATGCAATTTCATCATTTATTGTACATACATACATGTCAACAATCACCAATACACATCACATAAATTTATAAACATTTGGACACAATTGTTCTTGTAGGCCGAATGCATCTTTAAGGTGAAAACCAAATTTTCTTCTTTTCGTGTTTTCCGTCTATTTCAGAAATATGTAAAAACATGGTTTAAACCAAGATTTTTCATGTAAACATAACAAAAATCATTTTAAAACTCAAATCCATAAGAATCGGCACTATTGGTGCCATTGATATATAAAAATTCAATCTTTTGCATTACGGTGCACAAAACATGAGTTTTCTTGTTTCCGGTATTTTTTGGTAATTTCAGAAATGTGCAAACAGGTTGTTTAAACCATTATTTTTCATTCAATCATTGAAAATATCAGTTTAGAACACATTATTTCACAAATCAGCAGCCATAGGTAAGGTTTATACAAAAAAATTTCAAGTTCAAAGGCTTAGGTGAAAAATCATGAGTTTCCGTGCTTTCCGCGCATTTCGTTTATTTCTGTGATAAACAGACACATAATTCAAGTCATTATTTTTCATCTAAACAAAACAAATATCATATTAGAACATCAATTCACACAAATCAGCAGCCATGTATTCATGAAAGAATAGAATTTTCCAATTTCCAAGTTCCAACACAAAAACCTTGAATTCCTTTGTTTTTCGAAACTTTTTGGTCATCACAGAAATATGCAGAAATATTATTTCATGCAATATTTTTCATCAAAACAAATCAAAAATCAGTTTAGAATGCAAACAATTACAAATTGCCCCCCCCCCCTCCCCCTCCCCATGATGTTTATGCAATAAAATTGTGATTTTAAGTTATAGAATTCACCTTTGGAGAAATCTTGTAGAAAGAATCGTGTTTTCGGTAGAAAATAAATTTTCTCTCCCAAAAATTTACTCAAACAGAATTGAATATGTAGAAATCAGTAATCAAATAGTTCAAAATAATTTTCCCATAATTTATTTCGTACAAAACAGTTTAGAAATCGAAAGAGAACAAAAACTTACGATTATGGTCACGAAATCGCGAAACGGTAAAGTGTTTTTGATATTTCGGTAGGGAGAATTATTTTGAGAGGTTTTTCCACTAGAATACAGAAAGAATGAGGGAATGGCTGCTAGAAAACCCTTGCTGGCCGAAAATTTGAATATATATTAGGTTTGGAGTGGAATTTCCACTGTTACCTTTAATGAAACAGGTTAGGAGCATTTTTGTGTAGTGGGCTTTTGGGTATTGGGTCTTTTTCTTTAAAAATTTCGGCTGAAGTATTTAAAAATAAAAATAATATTTTTCTTTTTAATTCTGGAATATTTCCATCAAAATATTTATTTAAAAATATTTTAAAAATACCCATAAAATTATTTTATGCTTAAAAATTGTTTTATGCATGAAAATTCGTTTTATTTAAAACAAATTCTTTTATGCAAATGCACTTCATATAATTCATTTATTTCACAATAGCAACACATATTATGCATATTAAAATTAATTTAATATGCCACATACTCATCAATCACTTAGATCACAAACATTCACACAAGCACACACTTAACCTTATAGATTCTAATTCAAGCAATTTATCACGAAAATTCCTAGGGTGGGTGTGGGTTGTTACATTGTCCCCCCCTTATAGAAATTCATCCTTAAATTTAAATCCTTACCTAGTTATTCTTGAAAAGCTGAGGATGCTTTCATCGCATTTCCTCCTCCGCTTCCCAAGTGCACTCATCTATCCCATGATTTCGCCACTGAACCTTAATCATGGGTATCTCCTTATTTCTTAACTTCTTTACTTGTCGATCCACTATAGCTATTGGTGACTCCTCATAAGATAGTTGTTCATCTAACATAATGTCTGGAGGTAAAAGAACGTGTGATGGATCTTACACATATTTCCTTAACATGGAAATGTGGAACACTAAGTGTACATGCGCTAAAGTTGGTGGCAGGGCAAGTCTATAAGACACTTCTCCAACCTTATCTAAGATTTCGAAGGGCCTTATGAAACGAGGTGATAACTTTCCTTTCTTGCCAAATCTCATAACTCCTTTCATTGGCAAAACTTTTAAGAACACGTGATCTCCCATGGCGAATTGGACTTCCTTTCGCTTAGGGTCCACGTAACTTTTTTGTCGACTGAATGCCATCTTCAATCTATCTTGAATTATTGGTACCTTCTCGGTGGTCTCCTTAAACAATTTGGGCATTTTTATATGCTCGTCTCTAAGTTCAATCCAACAAATCAGAGAATAACACTTTCTCCCATACAACGCTTCGTATGGCGCTATGCCAATGGACGAATGATAGCTATTGTTGTAGGCGAATTCAATCAGGGGTAAATACTTATCCCAGCTACCACCAAAATCCAAAACACACATCCTTAGCATGTCCTCAAGTGTCTAAATCATTCTTTTAGACTGGCCGTCCGTTTGAGGGTGAAACGCCATACTAAAATCTAATGGCGTTCCAAATGCTTCTTGCAAATTTTGCCAGAACCTTGAGGTGAATTGCGTTCCTTGATCGGAGATGATAGAAATTGGCACTTTGTGTAGTCTCACGATCTCGTCTATATATAACTGTGCATACTAAGCTGCAGAATAAGTTGTCTTAACTCCTAGGAAATGGGCAGACTTAGTCAATCTATCTACTATGACCCATATAGAATCATATCTTTTAGAGGTTCTAGGTAAACCAATAACGAAGTCCATAGTGATGCGCTCCCATTTCCATTCGGGTAATCGAATCTCTTGTAGCAATCCTAAGGGTCATTGATGTTCGTACTTGACTTGTTGGCAAGTTAGGTAGGATGCTACAAACTTAGCTACATCTTTCTTCAATCCAGGCCACCAATAATTAGCTTTCACATCGTGGTACATCTTGGTAGTTCCAGGATGAGCGCAATAAGGTGTCTGATGTGCTTCCTTCAATATCCTTTCCTTTAGTCCATCCACATCAGGCATGCATACTCTATTCTTACACTTTAAAGCCCTAGTGACTATCTCAAACTCAGGGTTCTTTCCTTCTCTTGTCTCATCCTTCAACTTCACCCAATATGGTCTCTATCTTGCACATTCCTTATTTCTTCCATTAACTTAGATCTTACTTGGAAATGAGCCAATAGAACTCTTGATCCTCCAATCTCCAGTTTCAATCCTTGATTAAACAATTCCTTTAGTTCCTTCACAATCAGCCTTTTTCTCACATCCACATGGGTTAGGCTTCCCATCGACTTTTGCCTTAAGGCATCTGCCCCTACATTTGCCTTCCCGGGATGATAGAGAATCTGATAGTCATAATCCTTTAATAGTTCAATCCATCTCCTTTGTCTTAGATTGAGGTCTCTTTGGCTCAAGATATATTAAAGACTCTTATGATCCATGTAGATTTCACACTTCGTCCCATACATGTAATGTCTCTAAATCTTTAGAGCGAACACTATCGCAGCTAATTCTAAATCATGAGTAGGGTAACTCACTTCATGTCTCTTTAGTTGTTGTGATGCATAGGCGATGACTTTACCTCTTTACATCAGAACGCACCCAAGTCCTACTCTCGAAGCATCGCAATAGACTGTGAATCCTTCTTCTCCTTTAGGCAATGTCAAAACTGGTGTCGATACCAAACACTCTTTGAGTTTCTGAAAACTCCTCTCACAGGACTCTTCCCAATTGAACTTAACTTGTTTTCTTGTCAACTTGGTCAATGAGGTTGCTATCTTAGAAAAGTCCTGCACGAATCTACGATAATATCCCACCATGCCCAAGAAACTTCGTACTTTAGAAACTGTTGTGGGCCTTGGCCAATTCGCTACTACTTTAACTTTCTTAGGATCAACTTGAATTCCTTCCTTACTTACTACATGTCCAAGAAAGTTGAATGACTCCATCCAAAACTCACACTTAGATAATTTGGCGTAGAGTTGGTGATCACGTAACGTTTGTAGTACGATCCTCAGATGTTCTTCATGTTCCTCTTTATTCTTCGAATAGATCAGGATATCATCAATGAATATGATCACAAACTTGTCAAGGAATGGCTTGAAAACTTGATTCATCAAGTCCATGAAAGCAGCAGGAGCATTCATCAAACCGAATGGCAAAACCATGAACTCGTAGTGCCCATATCTAGTGTGAAAAGCAGTCTTGCAGATATCTTCTCCTTGAATCTTTAGTTGATGATTGCCCTACCTTAAGTCAATCTTAGAGAAATAACCAGCTCCTTGCAGTTGATCAAAAAGATCATTGATCCTTGGCAATGGGTATCTATTCTTCACAGTGACTTTGTTAAGTTGGCGATAGTTGATGCACATTCGAAACGATTCGTCTTTCTTCTTCACGAACAACACCGGAGTGCCCTATGGTGAACTGCTTGGTCGAATGAAGCCCTTATCGAGCAAGTCATGCAATTGTATCTTTAACTCTTTCAGCTCCATTAGTGCTATACAATATGGCGGTATCGATATCGGTTGTGTACCGGGTAGCAATTCGATGTTGAACTCAATCTCACAATCAGGGGGTAATCTGGGTAAATCTTCTGGAAAGACATCCATGAACTCATCCACTACTGGAATGCTCTTGTCTCGAATGGCAGTTTCTTTGTCAGTGTCAACTATGTGAGCTAAATACGCTTGACATCCTTTCCTTAACATCCACCTTGCTCCTAAGGCCGATATCAAGTTCAAAGGATTCTCATTTTCATCTCCTTGGTACACAAACTCCTTCCCATCTCTAGTTTGAAACTCAACAAGTTTCTTCCTACAGTCGATACGAGCTCCATGCTCATACAACTAGTCCATCCCTAATATCACATCGAATTCTAGTACGTCCAATTCTAGCAATACTACCGGAAGTGTTTGTCCATTAATATCTACATCACATCCCTTATACTCATACTTCACTTCCATCACTTCCCCTAAAGGAGTTGCTATTACCAATGGTTCACTCATCAATTCCTTATCTATCCCCAAATACTTAGCAAAATAAGGTGACACAAATGAGTGGGTAGCACCAGAATCAATTAAACATTTTGCACTAGAACTTTAAATGGGGATGATACCTGTGATGGCAGTGTGCGAGTTACGAGCCTCTTGTGGATTTAATGTGAAGACTCGACCCTTGCCCTTATTCTCTGTCGTCAGTGCATTCCTAACCGTTGGTCCTTTGTCCTTGACTCCTTGTCCTTGTGTTTGGAACGGCTTGGGTTATAGTCATACCGTGGTCCCACTCCCTTAGCTCCTCATCTGAGGGCAGTCCTTTATGAAGTGCTCCATTTGCCCACACTTAAGGCAAACACTAATATCTTTCCGGCAGACTCCAGGATGTTTCCTTCTACATTTGCCGTATGTGGGGATCTCTTGCTTAGTTTGACCATCTCGTGGTCTAGATGATGGAAACTCCTTCCTTTGCTCCCCTCCATTTCCATGCTGTCCTTTATGACCTTTGTTCTTATGCCTTCCCTTCTAGTCTTGTTTAGCTCATTTGGCTCTCTCCACCTTGTATCTCTTTTTCATGACCTTGGCCTTGTCTATGAGCTTGGCTAAGGTTGGAAACTCGGTTGCTACCAATGAATTGAATAGAGGCGTAATCAATCCTCTAAGGAAATGATTGACATGACTTGCTTTGGTAGGGACGATGTTGATAGCGAAATGACTAAGTCAGTTAAACTCCTTAGCATAATCAAACATGGACATTCCTAGTCTTTGCTTCAGTTGCTTGAACTGCAATGCCCTATCTTGCCTTTCTCCTTCTGGCAAGAATTGATCCATCACTTCTTGCTTAAATTCTGCCCACGTAGGTGGGTCAGTCCCATAAAGTCATTCCTCAATATTCCTCTCATACCAGTACCAAGCTTCTTTCTTGAGTCGGAGTCCTACTAACTCAATCACTCGAGCATCTGAGCAAGATAAGTGATGGACTAACTTATCCATCTCATCCAAAAATTTATGAGGGTCATCTCCTTCTTCACCACAAAAAGTAGGCGGTTGCAGCTTCTTAAATTATGCCACAATCATTCCCTCATCGGGTAGTCGTTTCCTCTCTCTCCGAGCAGGTGTCACCACCGCAGGTGGCGTAACTCCATTCCTTTCTTGAGTCAGTGGCGCTTCCCGCCTTTGAGCTCGTAGCTCGTCCAGTTCCTTGTGCAAATCTCTCATTGCTTCGCGCATGGCATGCACTTCTTGCGAAGTTGCTTGCTCACTAGAGCCCATGGTCAGTGCCCTCAAGTTGGATCTTTCTTTTAACCGTATAGGTACAGAGGCAGCATTCGATGCGGTGTCTGATATAACATCATCATTAGCCCTAATGGATTGGGCAACTGTGCGAACCTTCTTCTTAGGAGGCATTCTTTCTATCATAATAAGGGAATTTAGTACTAATCCCCTATCCTAACTCATTTAACCTCCCCTTTATCCTAGCACACATTATCATGCATTTATCATGTCACATCACTATATATAATTCACATATCATATAGTTGCACATATCACATATCATAATCATATAGCATATGTCTATAATATCACACTATAGCATGATAATGAAGGAAATCATCTCATCCTAGTTAACTAGGTAATCAAGGAAAAATCATTCATATCATATAAGGTGATATGCCGTTATGTCGATCATCATATCTACTCGAACTAATTATCGTGTCCACCTCCTGAGCAATCAAGAGTGACATGGCCACTATTGCCACATCAATAGCAAAGAAGATCTCTATCTTGACTGCGATTAGCTGAAGATGCAGACCTCATTAGTGAGTAGTCCCCTCTATGCTCGACAATCCCTGACCTGAGTTGCTCCATATCCTCTCTTAATGCTTGAATCATTACCTTAAGACGTCAATTTTCCTCTTTCAAGTACGAATAGTTATCCTTTAATTTCTGAACCTTACTATATACCCAATCAGGATCTAAGCGCTCCTCGGGGTCCTCTTCTTCGTCAAGGGTCTTCTCTTTCATAGGGCGAATCACAGTTATAACTTTCTTAAGCATCTCTAGCCAAGTCCTCTTACAAGTCACACAAGGTGCTCTAGGTCGTGGTCCTCGAGCAGGCGTAATCTTCTTGGTCATTTGTTAGAAGAATCGTAAGGCAAGCAAACAATAACAAGGATTACTAATCTACTAGGATTTTGCGGAACTATGCTAACGATAGACAATAAGTGACATGATAGGAAAATTCCTATGCTCTAGGATTTTACTTAAGCAACTCACATAAACAAGCCTAAACTAGACTTTTAAAAAACTACGGCTCTGATACCACCTTTGTCACATCCTAACCCTATGAGATACGACGGTCCTAGAACATGGGGAGACATAAGGTCACCCATGCCCATAGAACCCATTAACATATAATAATCATGCCTAGGATCTTATTGAACCTTCTTCATTAACTCATTTAAAACATTTAGATAATACCATAATTTGCGGAAGACTTAAAGTAAATCGTTACATATAAAATCAATAAGAAAATAATATAAATCTCTATAAGTATCAATTAACATTCCCGAAGCATCTAAAGACAAGACTTTATAATCATAGTTTTATTGATAACTCGGACAAGGAATTCCCCAAGTGAAGTAGGATGCTTGAGCCATCACCTTGCCTCCTCACATTTGCTCACCTAGAACCACACAAGGAAAAGGGGTGAGATAATAATCTCAATGAGTCAACAAAAAGGCTTATACATTATCACATATTCCTTTGAAAGGAAACACATAGCTTATACACATAGTTCATGGTTTACAACTTATGAATCAGGTTGCAATTTAAGCAAGGTTCAATTTACCAAGTTTGCAGAAATCACACTTATAACACTTATAGAGTGGAGACACTACTCAATCCACTCTAAACACATCGAGGAGAGGTGGCCTTTGCCAAATTCCAACTCCCATCACTTATAAAGCGTGAAGCTGATCGGGCTCCACGGCTAAAATCGCTCCTTCTATCTGAGGTGGATACACTACCCCTATCCATCGGGTTAGGATGATGTGCACAGGTTCTGATGATTACCCGCATCGGCACGAGGATTCTGCATAAAGGATAAAGGTAACATAGCTAGAGCTATTGGTAAACACAGTTAACAATATCACATATGGCATTAATAACATGTATTTCAATAACAATAGTAGTTTGGCTTTCAACAATAATACGATGAAAGTGTAGTTCCAGAAAGAATACAAGTTAAGGTGTTTTTCACAAAAAGTTCTCATTGGCTAAGCAAAATAGTTTTGGACCAATTATCCTTTGGCAACCCAAGCTTATCAAAGGAATCATATAATAAGATAAAAATAGAAAGAACTTGGGTTTCAAAGATCGCAAGGGTTCACATAACAATATATCACATGATTGTAACACAACATGATGTTGTTCACATTTGTAGCAAGAACATTGCGTTTACTCACCTTGGGGTTCCTTTGCTCCTAGTACACGTAGACCCTTTTGCACTTTTAAAGCTCCTCAAACTCTAACAAGATATTTGATTTAACACTTAGTATTTATTTACTCATGATGTTCCTATCCCATAACTACCCATACACATATAGCATACATATTAAAGTTCACTCATAGGTGTACTCATCACTTGCACATATCACATTGACTTAAGAGTCTTGCATACTTAGGCCGTATAGGCTCACATGAAAACATATTACAATCATATCAATACCTTTTCAACGTCATCACATTATCATTACCTCAATATCAATTCACTTATCAATCATCTTAATTCACTTTACACTTCCATACATGTCAGCTTAATAATTAATCCTTCAAACATCATGCTTAACTCTTATGATCCCTTTTACTTCATTAACTCATAACCATATATTCATCATCAAGTCATCATATCATTTAGTTCTATATTTCCCAATCACATTTGCATTCTAACCACAATATAATATTAAGATACCTTAAGTATACCTTAAGTATACCAAAACACATTTAAGCTTATCTAGGATCATACCTTCAACTAACATGAAATTTCATCATTTATTGTACATACATACATGTCAACAATCACCAATAAACATCACATAAAATTTATAAACATTTGGAAGCAATTGTTCTTGTAGGCCGAATGCATCTTTAAGGTGAAAACCAAATTCTTCTTCTTTTCGTGTTTTCCGTCTATTTCAGAAATATGTAAAAACATGGTTTAAACCAAGATTTTTCATGTAAACATAACAAAAATCATTTTAGAACTCAAATCCATAAGAATTGGCCACTATTGGTGCCATTGATATATAAAAATTCAATCTTTTGCATTACGGTGCACAAAACATGAGTTTTCTTATTTTGGGTATTTTTCGGTAATTTCAGAAATATGCAAACAGGTTGTTTAAACCATTATTTTTCATTCAATGATTGAAAATATCAGTTTAGAACACATTATTTCACAAATCAGCAGCCATAGGTAAGGTTTATACAAAAAAATTCCAAGTTCAAAGGCTTAGGTGAAAAATTATGAGTTTCCGCGCTTTCCGCGCATTTCGTTTATTTCTGCGATAAACAGACACATGATTCAAGTCATTATTTTTCATCTAAACAAAAAAAATATCATATTAGAACATCAATTCACACAAATCGGCAGCCATGTATTCATGAAAAATAGAATTTTCTAATTTCCAAGTCCTAACACGAAAACCTTGAATTCCTTTATTTTTCGAAACTTTTTGGTCATCACAAAAATATACAGAAATATTATTTCATGCAATATTTTTCATCAAAACAAATCAAAAATTAGTTTAGAATGCAAACAAGTACAAATTTCCCCCACCCCTCCACCCCCCCCCCCCCCATGATGTTTATGCAATAAAATTGTGATTTTAAGTTATAGAATTCACCTTTGGAGAAATCTTGTGGAAAGAATCATGTTTTCGGTAGAAAATAAATTTTCTCTCCCAAAAATTCACTCAAACAGAATTGAATCTGTAGAAATCAGTAATCAAATAGTTCAAAATAATTTTCCCATTATTTATTTCATAGAAAACAGTTTAGAAATCGAATGAGAACAAAAACTTACGATTATGGTCACGAAATCGCGAAACGGTAAAGTGTTTTTGATATTTCAATAGGGAGAATTATTTTGAGAGGTTTTTCTGCCAGAATACAGAAAGAATGAGTGAATGGCTGCTGGAAAACCCTTGCTGGCCGGAAATTTGAATATATATTTGGTTTGGAGTGGAATTTCCACTATTACCCTTAATGAAACAGGTTTGGAGCATTTTTGTGTAATGGGCTTTTGGGTATTGGGCCTTTTTCTTTAAAAATTTTTGCTAAAGTATTTAAAAATTATTTTTCTTTTTAATTCTGGAATATTTCCATCAAAATATTTATTTAAAAATATTTTTAAAATACCCATAAAATTATTTTATGCTTAAAAATTATTTTATGCATGAAAATTTATTTTATTTAAAATAAATTCTTTTTTGCAAATGCACTTCATGTGAATCATTTATTTCACAATAGCAACACATATTATGCATATTAAAATTAATTTAATGTGCCACATACTTATCAATCACTTAGATCACAAACATTCACACAAGCACACACTTAACCTTATAGATTCTAATTCAAGCAATTTATCACAAAAATTCCTAGGGTGGGTGTGGGTTGTTACATTCATAATGTGAAAAAGGGTTTCATATTATTAAATATATTCATTAAGTATTTGTAAAAGGATCTATTCTCAAGTGTTGAGAATATGGGAGACAGATCACTCTTGTATAAATATTTTAAATATGTTCATGGTCATAGGATTAATGACTTGGCATCATTAATTTTAGAAGACCATCACCTCTGTTTGTTCTCTATAATTAGTATATGATACAAATGATTATAGAGGCAATCAGTTTCATACTGTTTGACATATGATATTGATATAAACACGTGGATATTCATAAGATGAATAGTTGAACTATGACGTTAGATGATGATAATATGAGGTTTTACTACTTGTCAATTATTTATCATCTAGGTCATAATAGTGCATATAATCCTTTAACTTGAGGGATACTATATCTCATATATAGGTAGTTAGGATTTATTACTAATTACATATATGTACTTTTCATATATAGATATATGTGATAGTTCTAATTTGTTATGTATGGAGGCAAAAAATCACCAAGATAGAATTCATTACCATGAGTAAATGAGGTTACGATCCTATACTATCTGGTTATTCTTGATAATTAAAGCTTCTAGCTCAGATAAACAGATTCACTAGAAAGAGTTTCTAGAAGGAATATAATCTTATCAAGAATTAGGACTAAGATAAGGACATAGAATCGAGGTACATTAGAGTTTGACATAAACTATTACCCTAGTCGAGATTGGGATCTTTAATGAAGGAATTTTAGTGTATGATAATTTATGATCGATGGTCCATGTGATGTTTAAAGTTATCAATTGTAAACATTCATTTCTAATTAGATAGTTATAATATGAAATGCTAGCTGTCACTCATGACTTATGGGACTAAGTGTGAAGTGGGGATTTCACATTAGTAGAGAAAAATATTTTCTCATTCCCATAGCTAATTAGACATGAACCTAAAAAGTCACACACCCAATAATGATCACCTACCAAGTGTAAAAAGTTTACTATAATAATTAATTAAAGTGTTTAATTAATTGATTAGTGGTAAAATGATTAAACATATAATTAAGTTTATAAGGATCCTAGCATGTCTTGATATTTAATCTATGAAGGTTTCTATTTAATTAAATATTAATTTGTATATGATGCAAATAAGAAAGATTAAATTGAAAATTGATTTGGACTAAATCAAAGACTTAATTTTAAACTTAGTGAAAACCCTTAACACATGAGATGTGGCCTAAGCCCATATAAGATATGGAAAAGAGGCAATTTAGGGGTTAAAGAAAATTCATTATTCATAAGCCCGTATAATGGGTTTAGGAGTTAGAGAATTTTTTTACTAAGGTTAAAATTATAATTATATCTTTTAGCTATGGAAATTTCCATTTTTTCCCTAGAAGATAAAATGGTCATTTCACCATTTGAAAAAGTAAAGTTCACCTTCGCCCCTTCATCAATGGTGAGCTAAAAGGGTAGAATGGTCTATTGGTGTGAAGACTTAAGGGTTAAGTCTTGGAATGATATAAAAGTTATGATTTTTTATGTTGAAAGTAAGAGTGAACATCATTTTTCATTTGAAGCTTTTAGAGAGAAATGAGAGACAGAAGGAAAAGATGAAGAAAGTGTTTCTTCAATTTTTCTTTTGATCTCCAATTCTTTTCTTTGTTCTTTATGAAAGAACAATTGCTTGCAAATTGAAAATGAGTTTAGTCCAAAACAAATCAAAGAGAAACCTTAACTTCCTAAAGTTTTTAAGGGAAAATCTTGAATTAAATTGTGCAACCAAGAGAGGGATTTAAGAATACCAAAGAAACTAAAGGAAACTTGGATTTCTTTTCTACCCCACATTCTCTAATTAATCACTTTAATTTGATTTATGTTAATTAAAATCTGACCTAATCAACAACTTGGTAATCAATTAAATTGGTTAAATCAATTAATTCAACCCTTCTTTTAATCAATGAACTAAAATATGACAAAAGACTAAGACTAAAATAAACCCCTTCCATAAGAGAGGCAAACTATATGAATTTTGATTTCCATTCAAAGGGATACATTGGCATGCCTATTCCAAGCATTAAATCTAATTAAAATAAACAATAGTATTCCATGTTTTCACTTTCTTCATATAGATTCAGACTTGTTTTCTATTCTTTACTTTATTATATTGCTTTAGGATTTAGTTGTCACATCCCAACCTTAGAGATATGGTCCTCCTAGAACATAGGGATACATAAGGTCACCCACGCCCGTAGAACCCACTTACTCATAACAAATCAAGCCTAGGATCTTACCAAACCTCTTACAATAACATGTTAAAAACATTTAGATGAATACCTTAAATTATGGAAGTCTAAAATAAATCATTACATATAAAATCCACGAGGAAAATAATATATATCAATAAGTATCAATCAACATTCCTAGAGCATCTAATGATGAGACTTCATAAAATAGTATTATTGATAACTTAGACAAGGAATTCCCTAAGCGAAGTAAAATACTTGAGCCATCACCTTGCCTCCTCACATTTGCTCACCTGGAACCACACAAGGAAAAAGGGGTGAGATAGATGATCTCAATGAGTAAACAAAAAGGCACATACATTATCACATATTCCCTTGAAAAGGAAACACATAGCTTATACACTTAGTTCATGACTTATAATTCATGAATCAGATTGTAATTTAGCAAGGGTTCAATTTGGCAAGTTTGTAGAAATCACACTCATCACTTACGATGAGTGAAGGCTATTGCTCTATCACTCGAACACTTAAGGAGAGGTGGCCTTATACCAAATTCCAACTCCTATCACTTATAAGGCATGAAGCTGATCAAGCTCCACATCTAGAACCACCCCTTCTAGCTAAGGTGGATACACTACCCCTATCCATCAAGTTAAGACCATGTGCATAGTTCTAATGATTACCTATATTGGCACGAGGATTCTGCATAAAGGGTAAAAGGTACCACAGCTAGAGCTAATGGTAATCATAATTAACAATATCACAAGAGGCAACAATAACATGTATTCCAATAACAATAGTGGTTTAGCTTTCAAACAAAAGATACAATGACAGTGTAGTTCCAGAAAGAATATAGGTTAGGGTGTTAATCACAAGAAATTCTCATTTGGATGAACAAAATAGTTTTGAACCAAATGTCCCTTGGCAACCCAAGCTTGTCAAAGAATTCATATAATAATATTTTAGAATAGAAAGAACTTGGGTTTTAAAGATCACAAAGGCTCACATAGCATGATATCACATATTTGTAACATAACAAAATGTTACTCACACTTGTAGAATGAATACAATGTTTACTCACTCTTGTAACATGAACATAGTGTTTACTCACCTTGGGGTTCCTTTACTCCTAGTATACATAGTCCTTTTGCACTTCTAAAGCTCCTTAAACTCTAACATAATATTTGATTTAATACTTAGTATTTATTTACTCATGATGCTCCTATCCCATAACTACCCCATGCACATATAGCATACACATACACTTAGAGTCCACACATAGGTGTACTCGTCACTTGCACATAACACATTGACTTTGAAAGTCTTACATACTTTGGCCTCATAGGCTCTCTTGATATCACATTACAATCACATTAATACCTTTTAAGGTCATTATGATATTATAACCTCAATATCATTTCACTTTAACAATCATCTTAATACACTCTACACTTCCATGCATGTCAACTTAACCATTAACCTTCTAAGTGTCATGCTTAACTCTTATAATCCTTTTTATTCAATTGTCACTTCATCAACTCAAACCATGTATTTATTATCAAGTCATCATAACATCTAGTTCCATATTTCTCAATGACATTTGCATTCTAAGCACAATATAATGTTAAGATACCTTAAGTATACCTTAAGTGTACCATAATACATTTAAGCTTATCTAGGATCATACCTTCAACTAACATGCAACTTTATCATTTATTATACATACATACATGTCAACAATTATCAAAACACATCACATAACATTTATAACCATTCAGGCAAAAAGATTCATGTAGGCCGAATGCATCACCAATGTAGAAAACTAAATTCTTCTTCTTTTCGCACTTTCCGTCTATTTCAGAAATATTTAAAAACATGGTTTGAACCAAGATTTTTCATGTAAATGCAACAAAAATCATCTTAGAATTTAAATTCATAAGAATTGGCCACACTTGGTGTTATTTATACATCAAAATTCAACTTTTGACTTATAAAGCACAAAACCATGAGTTTTCTTGTTTTCGGTATTTTCTGGTCATTTTAGAAATTTGTAAACAGGTTGTTTAAACTATTATTTTTCATTCAATCATAGCAAATATTAGTTTAGAACACATCCATACATTATTTGATAGCCATAGATAGGATTTATACAAAAAAAATTCCAAGTTTAAAGGCTTAGGTGAAAAATCATGAGTTTTCGCGCTTTCCGCACTTTTCGTTCATTTCAGTGATAAACAGACACATGATTCAAATCATTATTTTTCATCTAAACAAAACAAATATCATATTAGAGCACTTATTCATACAAGTCAGTAGCCATATGTCCATTCAAGAATAAAATTTTCCAACTTCCAAATTCTAACACAAAAACCTTGAGCTTCTTTGTTTTTTCGAAACTTTTCAGTCATCACAGAAATATGCAAAAATATTATTTAATCTAATATTTTCATCAAAACAAATCAAAAATTAGTTTAGAACACCACTATACTCAAATCGCCCCCCCCCCCCCCCTATGATGTTTATGCATAAAAATTGTAATTTTAAGTTATAGAATTCACCTTTGGAAAAATCTCGCGGAAAGAATCATGTTTTCGGTAGAAAATAGATTTTCTCTCCCAAAAACTCACTCACATAGAATTAAATCTGTAAAAATAAGTAATCAAATAGTTCAAAATAATTTTTTCATAATTTATTTTATAGAAATCAGTTTAGAAATTGAAAGAGAAGAAAAACTTACGATTACGGTTAAGAAATCGCGAAACAGAAAGGTGTTTTCTTAATTTTGGTAGGGAGAAATATTTTGAGAGGATTTTTCTGCCAAGATATAGAAAGAATAAGAGAATGGCTGTTGGAACCTTGGTTTGACCAAAATTTAGATTATATATTAGGGTTTGGGTGAAATTTCCACTAATACCCTTAATGAACTATGTTAGGAGGATTTTTGTGTAGTGAGTTTTTCGGTATTTGGGCTTTTATTTAAATTTTCAGCTGAATAAAATTTAAAATAAAAAGAATATTTTTCTCATTATTTCTGTAACATTTCCCCCAAAAATATTTATTTTAAAATATTTTAAAAATACTCACAAAATTATTTTATGCTTAAAAATTGTCTTATGCATGAAAAATTCATTTTATTTAAAATAAATTCTTTTATGCAAATGCAATTCTTGCAAATCATTTATTTCATGATAGCAACTCATTTTATACATATTAAAATTAATTTAATATGCCACATACTCATTAATCACTTAGATCACAAATTTTCACACAAGTACACACTTAACCTTAATAGTTCTAAATGAAGCAATTTATCACGAAAATTCCTAGGGTGGGTGTGGGTTGTTACATTCTCCCCCTCATAAAGAAATTTATCCTCAAATTTAAACCCTTACCTAGTTTCTCTTGAAAAGCTGAGGATGCTTCTGTCGCATCTCTTCCTTTACTTCCTAAGTGCACTCATCTATCCCATGATTTCGCCACTGAACCTTAATCATGGGTATTTCCTTATTTCTTAACTTCTTTACTTGTTGATCCACTATAGCTATCGGTGACTCCTCATAGGATAGTTGTTCATCTAACATAATGTCTAGAGGTAAAAGAACGTGAGATGAATCTGACACATATTTCCTTAGCATTGAGATGTGGAACACTGGGTGCACATGTGCCAAAGTTGGAGGTAGGGCCCGTCTATAAGACACCTCTCCAACCTTGTCTAAGATTTTGAAAGGACCAATGAAACGAGGTGATAATTTCCCTTTCTTGCCAAATCTCCTAAGTCTTTTCATTGGAAAGACCTTTAAGAACACGTGATCTCCCACGGTGAATTGGGTTTCCTTTCGCTTAGGGTCCGCATAACTCTTTTGTCGACTGAACACCGTCTTTAGCCGATCTTGAATTAATGGTACTTTTTCGATAGTCTCCTTAAGTAATTCAAGCATTTCTATATGCTCGTCTCTAGGTTCAATCCAACAAATCGGAGAATGACATCTTCTTCTATACAATGCTTCGTATAGCGCCATGCCTATGGATGAATGATAGCTACTGTTATAGGTGAATTCAATCAAGGGTAAATACTTATCCCAGCTACCGCCAAAGTCCAAGACACACATCCTTAGCATATCCTCAAGTGTCTGAATTATTCTTTCAAACTGGCCATCCGTTTGATGGTGAAATGCCGTACTAAAATCTAATTGTGTTCCTAACGCTTCTTGCAACTTCTGCCAGAACCTTGTGGTGAATTGAGTTCCTCAATCTGAGATGATAGAAATTGGCACTCTATGTAGTTTCATGATCTCATCTATATATAATTGCACATACTAAGCTGTAGAATATGTGGTCTTAACTCCTAGGAAATGAGCAGACTTTGTCAATCTATCCACTATGACCTATATAGAGTCATGTCCTTCGTTGGTTCTAGGTAAGCCAACAACAAAGTCCATAGTGATGCGTTCCCACTTCCATTCAGGTAGTCGAATCTCTTATAGTAATCCTGAGGGTCGCTAATGTTCATACTTGACTTGCTAGCAAGTTAGGCAGGATGCTACAAACTTAGCCACGTCTTTCTTTAGTCCAGGCCACTAATAGTTAGCTTTCACATCATGGTACATCTTGGTAGTTCTGGGATAAGTATAATAAGGTGTCTGATGTGCCTCCTTCAATATCCTTTCCTTTAATCTATCCACATCAGGCATGCATACTCTATTCTTGCACTTTAAAATTCCATTAACCACTTCAAACTCAGAGTTCTTTCCTTCTCTCGTCTCATCCTTCAACTTCATCATGTGTAGGTCCCTATCTTGTGAATCCCTTATTTCTTCCATTAACTTAGACCTTACTTGAAAATGAGCCAATAAAACTCTTAATCCTCTAATCTCCAGTTTCAATTCTTGATTAAACAATTCCGTTAGTTCCTTCATGATCGGCCTCTTTCTCACATCCAAATGGGCTAGGCTTCCCATCGACTTTCAACTTAAGGCATCTGCCACTACATTCACCTTTCCGGGATGATAGAGGATCTGATAATCATAATCCTTCAATAGTTCAATCCATCTCCTTTGTCTCAAGTTGAGGTCTCTTTGGCTCAAGATGTACTGAAGACTCTTATGATCCGTGTAGATCTCACACTTCGTCCTATACATGTAATGTCTCCAGATCTTTAGAGCGAACACTACTGCGGCTAATTCCAAATCATGAGTAGGGTAATTCACTTCATGTCTCTTTAGTTGTCGTGATGCATAGGCGCTGACTTTACCATTTTGCATCAAAACATACCCAAGTCCTACTCTCAAAGCATCGCAGTAGACAGTGAACCCTTCTTCTCCTTCTGGTAATGTCAAAACTGGAACCGATACCAAACACTCCTTGAGCTTCTAAAAACTCTTCTCATTGGACTCTTCCCAATTGAACTTAACTTACTTTCTCATCAACTTGGTCAATAGGGCTGCTATCTTAGAAAAGTCCTATACGAATCTACGATAATATCCCGCCATGCCCAAGAAACTTCATACTTCTAAAATTGTTATGGGCCTTGGCCAATTTGCTACCACTTCAACTTTCTTAAGATCAACTTGAATCCCTTCCTTACTTACTACATGTCCAAGAAAGTTAACAGACTCCATCCAAAACTCACACTTGGATAACTTACCGTAGAGTTGGTGATCACGTAGCATTTGAAGCACGATCCTCAAATGTTCTTCATGTTCTTCTTTATTCTTTGAGTAAATCAAGATGTCATCAATGAATATGATCACAAATTTGTCAAGGAATGGCTTGAATACTCGATTCATCAAGTCCATGAAAGCAACAGGAGCATTCGTCAAACTGAATGGAAAAACCATGAACTCGTAGTGTCTATATCTAGTACGAAAGGCAGTCTTGCAGATATCTTCTCCTTGGATCTTTAGTTGATGATAGCCAAACCTTAAATCAATCTTGGAGAAGTGACCAACTCCTTGTAATTGATCAAAAAGATCATCAATCCTCGGCAATAGGTATTTATTCTTCACAGTGACTTTGTTAAGTTGACGATAGTCAATGCACATTCGGAACAAGCTGTCTTTCTTCTTTACGAACAACACTGGAGCACCCTATGGTGAACTACTTGGTCGAATGAAACCCTTATTAAGTAGATCATGCAATTGCATCTTTAACTCCTTCAGCTCCATTGGTGCCATGCGATATGGAGGTATCGATATCAATTGCATACCAGGTAGCAGTTCAATGTTGAACTCGATCTCACGATCAGGGGGTAATCCAGGTAAACCTTTTGGAAAGACATCCATGAATTCATCCACCACTAGAATGCTCTCATCTCGAATGGCAGCTTCCTTGTCAATGTTGATTATATGTGTTAGGTATGCTTGGCATCCCTTCCTTAACATCCATCTTGCTCCTAAGGCCGATATCAAGTTCAGAGGATTCTTATTCCTATCTCCTTGGTACACAAACTCCTTCCCATCTCTAGTTCTAAACTCGACAAGTTTCTTTCTACAGTCGATACGAGCTCCATGCTCATTCAACCAGTCCATCCTTAATATCACATCAAATTCTAGTACGTCTAATTGTAGCAATACTACCGGAAGTGTTTGTCCATTAATGTCTACATCACAGCCCTTATACTCATACTTTACTTCCATCACTTCCCCTAAAGGAGTTGTTATTACTAATGGTTCACTCATCAATTCCTTACCTATACTTAGGTATTTAGCAAAACAAGGCAACACAAAAGAATGGGTAGCACCAAAAACAATTAAACATTTTGCGCTAGAACTTTGGATAGGGATGATACCTATGATGGCTGTGTGCGAATCGCGAGCCTCTTGCTGATTTAACGCGAAGACTCGACCCTTGCCCTTATTTTCTGTCGTCAGTGCATTCCCAACCGCTGGTCCTTTGTCCTTAACTCCTTGTCTTTGTGTTTGGAATGGCCTAGATTATGGTTGTACTATGGTCCCATTCCCTTGACTCCTCGTCTGAGGGCAATCCTTTATAAAGTGCCCATTTGCCCACACTTAAGGCAACCACCAGTATCTCTTCGGCAAATTCTAGAATATTTCTTTCCACATTTGCTGCAAGTGGGAATTTCTTGCTTAGTTTGATTATTCCATGGTCCAGATGATGAAAAATCCTTCCTTGATTCTCCTCCATTTCCATGCTATCCCTTATTACCTTTGTTCTTATGCCTTCCCTTCTAGTCTTGTTCAGCTCGTTCATCTCTCTCTGCCTTGTATATTTTTTCTATAACCTTAGCCTTATCTATGAGCTTGGCTAAGGTTGGAAACTGTATTGCTGCCAACGAATTGAATAGAGGTGTGATCAATCCTCTAAGGAAACGATTGATGCGACTTGCTTCGGTAGGAATGATGTTGACAGCAAATCGACTAAGTCGATTAAACTTCTTAGCATAATCCGACATGGACATTCCCGGTCTTTGCTTCAGTTGCTTTTACTGCAATGCCCTATCTTACCTTTCTCCTTCTGGCAAGAACTAATCCATTACTTCTTGTTTAAATTATGCCCACGTAGGTGGGTCTACCCTGTAAAGTCGTTCTTCAATGCTTCTCTCATACCAATACCAAGCTTCTTTCTTGAGTTGGAGTCCTACCAACTCGATTACTTGAGCGTCTGAGCAAGATAAATGACGGACTAGCTTATCCATCTCATCCAAAAATTCATGAGGGTCCTTTCCTTCCTCACCACAAAAGGTAGGCGGTTGCAGCTTCTTAAACTTTGCCATGGTCATTCCCTCGTCAGGTAGCCGTTTCCTCTCTCTCTGAGCAGGTGTCACTACCGCAAGTGGCGTAACTCCATCCCTTTCTTGAGTTGGTAGTGCTTCTCGCCTTTGAGCTCGCAGCACATCCAGTTCTTTGTGCAAGTCTCTCATTTCCTTGTGCATGGTGTGCACTTCTTGTGAAGATGCTTGCTCACTAGAGCCCATAGCCGGTGCCCTTAAGTTGGATTTTTCTCTTGACCGTAGGTGCAGAGGCAACATTCGATGCGGTGTCCGATATAACATCGTTATTAGCCCTAACAGATTGGGCAACTGTGTGAACCTTCTTCTTAGGAGGCATTTTATCTATCATAATAAAGGAATTTAGTACTAATCCCCTATCCTAACCCATTTAATTTCCCCTTATCCTAGTACACATTATCATGCATTTACCATATCACATCACTAAGCACATGTCATGTATCAATCACATATAACAAAGTTTTGCACACATCATATATCATAATCATGTAGCATATATCTCATAATATCACACCTTAGCATAATAACGAAGGAAATCATCTCATATAACTAGGCAATCAAAGAAAATCATTCATATTATATAAAGTGCTATGTTGTTACATTGATCATCATATCTATTTGACCTAGTTATCGTGTCCACCTCTAGAGCAATCAAGAGTGACATGGCCACTACTACCACATCGGTAGCAAAAAAGATCTCTATCTTAATGGCGATTAGTCAAAGATGCAGACCTCACTGGCGAGTAATCTCCTTTATACTCAACAATCCCTGACCTGAGTTGCTTCATATCCTCTCTTAGTGCATGAATCATAACCTTAAGACGTCAGTTTTCCTCCTTCAAGTATGAATAGTTATCCTCTAATTTTTGGATCTTACGATAAACCTAATCAGGATCTAAGTGCTCCTTAGGGTCCTCCTCTTCGTCAGGGGTCTTCTCCTTCGTGGGGCGAATCACAAATACGACTTTCTCGAACATCTTCGGCTAAGTCCTCTTACAGGTCACTCTGGGTCGCGGTCCTCGAGCAAGTGTAATCTTCTTGGTCATTTGTCAAAAGAATCGTAAGGCAAGCAAACAATAATAAGGATTACTAAAATCTACTAGGATTTCGCAGAACTATACTAGTGATAGATTGCAAGTGACAAGATAGGAAAATTCCTATGCTCTAGGATTTTACTTAAGCAACTCATATAAAATAAGCCTAAACTAGACTTTTTAAAACTACGACTCTAATACCACCTTTGTCATATCCCAACCTTAGAGATATGACGGTCCTAGAACATAGGGAGACATAAGATCACCCATGCCTGTAGAACCCACTTACTCATAACAAATCATGCCTAGGATCTTATCAAACCTCTTATAATAACTTGTTAAAAACATTTAGCTGAATACCTTAAATTGTGGAAGTCTAAAATCAATCATTACATATAAAATCCATAAGGAAAATAATATATATCAATAAGTATCAATCAACATTACAAGAGCATCTAATGACGAGACTTCATAAAATAGTATTATTGATAACTTGGACAAGGAATTCCCTAAGCGAAGTAAAATGCTTAAGCCATCACCTTGCCTCCTCACATTTCCTCACCTAGAACCACACAAGGAAAAAGGGGTGAGATAGATGATCTCAATGAGTAAACAAAAAGGCACATACATTATCACATATTCCTTTGAAAGGAAAACACATAGCTTATACACATAGTTCATGACACATAGCTTATACACTTAGTTCATGACTTATAATTCATGAATCAGGTTGCAATTTAGCAAGGGTTCAATTTGGCAAGTTTGCAGAAATCACACATATCACTTATGATGAGTGAAGGCTATTGCTCTATCACTCGAACACTTAAGGAGAGGTGGCCTTATACCAAATTCCAACTCCTATCACTTATAAAGCATGAAACTGATCAAGCTCCATGGTTAGAACCGCCCCATCTAGCTAAGGTGGACACATTACCCCTATCCATCGGGTTAAGACCATGTGCACAGGTTCCGATGATTGCCCGCATCAGCACGAGGATTCTGCATAAAGCGTAAAAGGTACCATAGCTAGAGCTAATGGTAATCACAATTAACAATATCACATAAGGCAACAATAACATGTATTCCAATAACAATAGTGGTTTAGCTTTCAAACAAAATATACAATGAAAGTGTAGTTCCTAAAAGAATATAGGTTAGGGTGTTAATCACAAGAAATTCTCATTTGGATGAACAAAATAGTTTTGGACTAAATGTCCCTTGGCAACCCAAGCTTGTCACAAAAATCATATAATAATATTTAGAATAGAAAGAACTTGGGTTTCAAAGATCACAAAGGCTTACATAGCATGATATCACATATTTGTAACATAACAAAATGTTACTCACACTTGTAGAATGAATACAATGTTTACTCACTCTTGTAACATGAACATAGTGTTTACTCACCTTGGGGTTTCTTTGCTCCTAGTATACATAGTCCCTTTGCACCTCTAAAGCTCCTCAAACTCTAACATAATATTTGATTTAATACTTAGTATTTATTTACTCATGATGCTCCTATCTCATAACTATCCCATGCACATATAGCATACACATACACTTAGAGTCCACACATAGGTGTACTCATCACTTACACATAACACATTGACTTTGAAAGTCTTGCATACTTTGGCTACATAGGCTCTCTTGATATCACATTACAATCACATTAATACCTTTGTAAGGTCATTACAATATTATTACCTCAATATCATTTCACTTTAACAATCATCTTAATACACTCTATACTTCCATACATGTCAACTTAACCATTAACCTTCCAACTGTCATGCTTGACTCTTATGATCCTTTTTATTCAATTGTCACTTCATCAACTCAAACCATGTATTCATTATTAAGTCATCATAACATCTAGTTCCATATTTCTCAACCATATTTGCATTCTAAGCACAATATAATGTTAAGATACCTTAAGTATACCATAATGCATTTAAGCTTATCTAGGATCATACCTTCAACTAACATGCAACTTTATCATTTATTATACATACATACATGTCAAAAATCATCAAAACACATCACATAACATTTATAACCATTGGGGCAAAAAGATTCATGTAGGCCAAATGCATCACCAATGTAGAAAACTAAATTCTTCTTCTTTTTGCACTTTCCGTCTATTTCAGAAATATTTAAAAACATGGTTTGAAACAAGATTTTTCATGTAAATACAACAAAAATATCTTAGAATTTAAATTCATAAGAATCAGCCACACTTGGTGTTATTTATACATAAAAATTCAACTTTTGGCTTATAGAGCACAAAACCATGAGTTTTCTTATTTTTGGTATTTCCCGGTCATTTCAAAAATATGTAAATAGGTTGCTTAACTATTATTTTTTATTCAATCATAGCAAATATCAGTTTAGAACACATCCATGCATGATTCAACAGCCATAGATAGGATTTATACAAAAAAAATTCCAAGTTTAAAGGCTTAGGTGAAAAATCATGAGTTTTCGTGCTTTTCGTGCTTTTCGTTCATTTCAGCAATAAACAGACACATGATTCAAATCATTATTTTTCATCTAAACAAAACAAATATCATATTAGAGCACTTATTCATAAAAATTGGTAGCCATATGTCAATTCAAGAATAAAATTTTCCAACTTCCAAGTTCTAACACAAAAACCTTAAGCTCCTTTGTTTTTTCGAAACTTTTCGGTGACCACAGAAATATGTTGAAATATTATTTAATCCAATATTTTTCATCAAAACAAATCAAAATCAATTTAGAACACCACCATACACAAATTTCCTTCCCCCCATTTCTCCCCCCCCCCCCTCCCCTATGATGTTTATGCATAAAAATTGTGATTTTAAGTTATAGAATTCACCTTTGAAGAAATCTCGCGGAAAGAATCATGTTTTCGGTAGAAAATAGATTTTCTCTCCCAAAAACTCACTCAAATAGAATTAAATATGTAAAAATCATTAATCAAGCAGTTCAAAATAATTTTTCCATAATTTATTTTATAGAAATCAGTTTAGAGATTGAAAGAGAAGAAAAACTTACGATTAGGGTCAAGAAATCGCGAAATAGAAAGGTGTTTTCTTAATTTCGGTAGAGAGAAATATTTTGAGAGGATTTTCTGCCAAGATACAAAAAGAATAAGAGAATGGCTGCTGGAACCTTGGTTTGGCCAAAATTTAGAGTATATATTAGGGTTTGGGTGAAATTTCCACTAATACCCTTAATGAACTAGGTTAGGAGGATTTTTGTGTCGTGGGCTTTTGGGTATTTGGACTTTTATTTAAATTTTTGGCTGAATAAAATTTAAAATAAAAAGAATATTTTTCTTACTATTTCTGTAACATTTTCCCCAAAAATATTTATTTTAAAATATTTTAAAAATACTCATAAAATTATTTTATGCTTAAAAATTGTCTTATGCATGAAAAATTCATTTTTATTTAAAATAAATTCTTTTATGCAAATGCACTTCATGTGAATCATTTATTTCATGATAGCAATTCATTTTATGCATATTAAAATTAACTTAATTTGCCACATACTCATCAATCACTTAGATCACAAATTTTCACACAAGCACATACTTAACCTTAATAGTTCTAAATTAAGCAATTTATCACGAAAATTCCTAGGGTGGGTGTGGGTTGTTACATTAGTGTAGAGAATGTGTGACATTCTTAAAACCTATAAAGGCTAGAGGAAGCATCACCTATTTCGGGTTTTTCATGTAAATTTAATTTATGCTTTTCCTTTTACTTTCTTTTTTGCTATTGAATGGATGAATAAATGAATGGAATGTATGATCATATATTTAATTATTCATGCATATATATAATTGCTATGCATTTATAACTATTCATGAAATGTACTTTAAGTCATTTTGTATTTAACTTGCCAAACTAATCTTTTTTTAAAATAAACTAAAAACTTAGTCCTTGAATCTTTTTTGGAAATCAAGGACTTGTGCACTTTTCTATTGGTATAAAATGAGAGTCATTTAATTAGGTTTTCCCTTAACTTTTCCCAAATAAAAATAAAATAGGTGGCAACTCTAACATCTTTTCAAAATTAACTTATCTAAACCAGGGGGTTCCACCGTGAGACTAAAACCAAATGAGCATTTTGATCCCTTTTAGTGGATCAAACTGGTGCTTGGGCAAGGCCTCACACCTAGGCATAAAGGAACTACACCAACCCATGCCAAACTTGGTAGTTAAACTTTACTATGGTGAAGATACTATATGGAAGGTCCTAAGGAAAGATAGCTTGATGCTAGGATGATAAAAAGCTTAACATCCCTCGATCTTATTACTTTTTCAATAAGAAAAAAAAATGAAAAGGTCATCTTATTCAAAACCCCAATTATGAAATACCTTTTCTCTCATTCACACCTTAAAACGCATCATTCATATTGAGAGAGAGGTGCTTTCATATCTTCTTAACTTGAAATGACTAGGAAAAGAAAGGTTCCCTTTATAGGTACTCCTAAGAATAGATCTAATAGAGATGGGGTGAGGCCTATAGCCCAAAGGATTAGAGCATGTGGCTACAAAACATGATGTCGAGGGTTTGAATCCCTTCTCGTCCATAACTAGATAAAAAAGTAAGGACCTTTTCTTTTGGAGGTAGGAAAATCATAATCGAGAAAGCAGTCCCAAAGCTATACAACTTTGGTATGGGTCTTTTGTCAAAATAAGATGTCCTCACTTTTTCTTTCTATTTTTTTTCATAAATGGGTTACTCTTTCCATATAATATGCTTGACCTAAATCTTTTTTTTTTTTTATGCCACCAATTCTTCCTTAGCTAGGCTTAGGCAAAATAGCTAAGCAAGTACAAGTATTAGTAGCATAGCAAAAATGTGTTCTTCATCATTAATATGTTTGCTCATGGTAATTATAGCCTCTTAAGAGAATCGATGACTATATCTTTGATGCATTTGCTAGTACTAGTATATCCGAAAATTCTTAATTGGCTAGTTATAAATAGCCCCAGACTATGGAACAAAGGATTATACCATACTTACTATAATACCTAAGGCTTTCCTAACTTATTAGAGTTAGTAATGGTGATACTATAATGTTCAAGGCCTTTATAGAATATTAAGAATCATAAAGTACCATAAGAAATAATTTTAATGAATAATTTGATAATGAGTAAAGAATGTAATCAATTTCGATAAACACTTTTATGATAAAATGAAAGTCAAACCGATTTTGACTTAAAGTGACTATGATAATTATTTATTTAAAATGTAAATCTAAAGTGCTAATGAATAGGCACTACATTTCTAAGTCATAGGGAGATAATAATAGTGACATGAGAAGTTGATTTCAATCAAAACTACAATGGTAAAATAGAAGTCAAACTTAGTTTGACCTAATGAGCCTACATGATTTACATACTTGAATAATGCTATTAAAGAGCTAGTAAATGTATATTATAAAGCAAATAAAATTTATCTAATAGTGTTTAGCGTGTGTAGAGAAATTAGGAAGTAAAATATGTGCACCAAAGTGAAAGTAAAGAAATGAAAATTTTACCAAGTTACTAAGTTTGAAATGTGCACATATGAATTTGTTAATGGGCCCTTAGACTCCAAGGTCCATGCCCATTAGAATGGCCAGTCGATAAGTTTGATAAATAGGTGATCATAAATTTAACTAGAGTTAAGAATGGTTAACTAAGATTAAGTTTAGTGTTGGAAGATCTAGGCATTAATTTTGACTTGGAAGCTACCATTTTTTTACTATGTCAAATCCTTTTCCAACTTGAATTCTCACTTTTCCTACACTAAAGTTTACATTCATTTTTGCTCTTTCCACACTATATGATGAACATCATCAACCTAGATAAGATCCTAGCCATTTGACTTGATTAAATCATAGCCATCCATTTTGATTAAATCCTAGCCATTAGATTAAGTGTGATTAAATCACCATCATTCAACCTGCATATATAAACAAAAAGATGTGCAATTTTCTTCATTTTTGCAAAAGCTCTCACTAAAAGACAACTCCTAGAGAAAGCACTTTCTAAATTTTGGTCACCCTCTTAGAAATACAAATTAAGGCTTTCCAAGGTAAGGAATCATGCTTATCTCCTTTATTCTTTACTCTAAGCATGTATTTGGTGAATTATGTACAAAAAATATCTCTTTTCTTTCACTCATATGGATTGGCATAAGAAAAATAAAACTAGGAGATATTTGTTTGCATATAAATTGATAACATATAGAATTTGGACTTGGAAACACAAAGTTCAAAAAGTGAAAATAAGCAAGAAAAGCATGAAGCTCACCTAAAGGAACATAAGAGCAAGGTTTTGGCCTCTCTTTGATTTCATATAAAAGATTATTCTAAAATTTATTTGATATTATCTAAGGTTATTTGGAATGGAGAATAATGGTTTGGAAGTGTCAAATTGAATTATAGAAGCTTATTTCAACACTTGAAATTTTAAAGACATAACATAGGTTAAAAGAGGAAGTTCGAGATCTAATAATTATTTTCCATATTTAATTGATGATATAGGCTTTTTAACATTCCAATTTCATAATTGTATGATCAATTTGAGATTGATCAGGAATTAATTGTTTTTTCCAAATTTTACGGTTTATGGACAAATTGGGGATTTTGAGAACTTAACTTGAATTCATGGAATTGAAGGGGGAATTAAACTTAAGAATAGTGTAACATGAATTGTATAATATTAATTTCAAAAATCAATTGATAGAAATAATTTTTCCCAAATTTAATGAATTAGGTTCGTTTATTGAATTGAAAGGTGAAAGTAGAATTAGTTTCATTGAATATTGAAAGCTTTTTAAATTGATTTTAGTTGAGTAATATGAAGTTGAAATGTGAAATTGGGAGGAAAGGAATTTTTCTTAAGTGAATATATTTGGCTATTTGCAAAATAATTAAAGAAAGTGTTAAAATTTGTAACAAGTATATGTATAGTGTGTCTTGACCTTAAAATTAATAAGTTAGTACTAAATGAATAAGATAAAACTGTTAACAACTTAAGCTAAATTTAAATTAATGACATAACAAAGAAGTGATTAATGTGTAATTGAAATGCAAATATATAGAATCTAAAGACAAGGATAAGGACATCATCCAAGAGTATGAGGACCACTACTAGCATCAAAATTAAATGTAAATAGGAGCAAAGGAGTCCAAGTTGAGTACTCAATAATATAATATGATATATGCCATATTCTATGAACCATTGTTGGTTAAACCATTTTCATTAAATACTCCAATTCCATCTTCATCATGAATTGCCTATTGAATATTGAGCCATTGAATATGATGTTTCTTTATAGTATTTGGCCATTATGAACCCTTTTATATTGATTTCAGAATATGACCACTGATGAGAACTATTCTTGTATTAGCATATTCTCTATCAGACCCCTATTGTGAATATCACATGAACCTTTCTGTTAATACCTATTAATGAGCATAAATACCCTTCTGATATAGGGTTATACATCAGACCTGGTGCACTTGGTATAAGCCTATGGGTAGGGCAAGAGTACCCAACCCCTATTAAGGAGAATGCCTAACTATAAGACCTAATTAGTCTTGTGTAGTGTGATGTATGTGAGTGAGTAAGGCTTAGGCCGCCACTCTTGAATTTATATGTGTAGGAAGCATTTTGCTTATAAGAAAATACTATTTCTGATAAAGATGTTGTTTCCATCTTAAATGAGAAATTAAATTATAATGACAATTTTGATTAACATCACCCCATTGTCATAATAAGCCCATCCTGATAAGGACCCACATACTCACCCTATATTGTATTATTATATACTCATTTAGCTTCATCTCATTACTTCATTGTTTAAATTTTTCAAGTAAGGTTGGAGAGTCAGTAAGGTAAATTCCAAGCCCTATTTTTCCACTTGGAAGTTGCTATGCTAATTTCAAGTGTTGTGAATCTTGTTTATATAACTATGAAGACCATTGGTTTAGAGCTCCATGGTTACCAAAGGTTTAGTACTAAAATATTTTTGGGTTTATATGTATTGTAATTACTATTATAATAGTGTATTAAGTAATGAACATTTGGATAATGACATGAAATACAAATATGGAAATTTTACAAGTTGAGTACATAAATGGTATTAGTAAGTATTTGGTAATATATAAAATGATAAACTAGCAATGGGCAATAAGGAAAAGTAATCAAGTTCCAATCTTGGGATAAGGTTCAACATGGTAAATAGTAAAGAATTATAAGTTAAACAGGGGGTTTAGGTGACTTTATGTCTCTCTATGCCCTAGGACCATCACGACTTAATATGGGTCATGAAACTTACCTACACCCAGGTATTGATGGCGATTCTCAAATATCATAAAATATAATATGATATGATGAGATAGAATGTAATACAAAGAAAGATACAGAGAATGGGTTACCTACTCTTAATGGTCAAAGCGAACTCTTTCATTCTAAATTAAAGAATTTGGATTGAATCAAATCTCTCCAAATAGGATTCAAACCTTTAACATGTCAATTAACAGCCAACCACTCTACCACTGAGCTACTAAGGAACAATAGGAGATTATATCTCATAAAGTTCAATTCCCATTCTCAACCCATGACTAATATGTGCTCGGATTTTCCTTTGTAACTCTTTGAACTTCTTTGTAGTGTCTTCGTTCCATGCCTCATTTTATAGGGAACCTCAGAGTGGCTTTATTTCATTATATTCCATCCATATCCCAATTCCATTCATTTAATATCCCTTTTGGTGTCATTGACATAAGAGATGTCATTTCTAGTCTATCTCTTTCCATATTCTATATATATAGAGTCTTAAAATCATCATATAATAATCCAAAAATTGCAATAGAAAAGAAAAATGAAGGTTTGTAATGATTTTGAAATATTTTGTACTAGGTAATCTAGTATCCTTATGCATGAAGATAATCAATTTAGTCATTGCAATTGGACTCTATTATGGATTTCTGACCATATTCTTTATAGGGCCCTCTTATTTCTTCTTTCTTCGAGCTCGAGTTATAGAAGAAGGAAAAGAAGGAACTAAGAAGAAGGTATCAGAAACAACAGATTTTACTATAGGATAGCTCGTGATGTTCACATTGATCTATTATACACCTGTACATCTAGTATTAATAATAAAATATTAATATAATAGATCATCCAAGGAAATGAATTCTTTAAAAAAATTTTAGATTTCAATGAAAAGGATTAGTAAACTTTGCCAATTTTTAACCTTTGAATCATGATATTAAATGAGTCAAGTCAATAAGGTATAGCATAAAGCCAATTTTTTAAATAATAAAACAAATAATAAACCAAGCAGTAAGCAAGAAAATATCTTAATATGTGCATTATCTCATTGGAGAACCACAATGTCTATCTTATTTCCCATAGAAAATTTCTTAATTTAATCTTTTTTAATAACTAATAAAAGATTCAATAACTAAAAAAGAACTACTTTCTTTGATAAAATAAAAATGACTTTCTTTTCTCTTTTAACAAGAAAGAGACAAACAAAAACAAAGAAAAAAAGGGGCTTTTGTTTTTCCTTATTGTTCATATGTAACTCTGGTAAGAACCATGTTATCGAAATAAGAAGAATTTGATTTCTTATCATTTTTATTCCTTTTCCTTTCAAAATCTAAACACAAGAATCGTTGAATTATTTGTTTGATTATGATTAAAAGCGTATTATTCATATATTATTTATAGAATATATTACTTCACTCAAATCTAATAGAATTTTGAAATGAAGATATTTTTATTCAATTTCTAAATTTATAAGAATTTAGAAATTGAATTAAATTCAATTTAAACAGTTAAATTAAAAAATCTTTTTGAAATGCTCTATAAAATAATTAATACAATTTGATTTCTCAACTCAATTAGCAGTACCCCT